>PVJX010005820.1:0-82192 GCA_004027295.1 Dolichotis patagonum
CCATTGAACATTTTCTGTTATTTGGTTCAGAAAGCCCTGTAATTCTTTCACTCTACGCATGGCTTTATACTATTGTGTTATGTTTGATATTATTGTATTTGAAACTATGCTCAACTATAGCAGAGTAAGAGATATGGTGTTAGCTACTGTTGATGTCCAGTTGACTTAATGTAAAGTACTGTGTTGCCTATGTTGTCCTCTTCTGATCTGCTCTGTACTGCCCCCTTTTGTTTTATTGTCTTTCAAATTAAAAAAAAAAAAAAGAAAATGCACTTAATACACCTGATCTGAGGAACATCACAGGGTGACTTAGCCTGGCCTACTCTAGACATGTTGAGAATATTTACACTGGCCTACAGCTGAGCCATCTAAGAACACACTGTATAATAAAGGGATGAACATTTCCAGTAGTGTACTGAATGTCATACACTGTGGAGTGCAGAGTCAGTTGCTTGCCCTCACGCTCGTGTGGGTATCTGGGAGCTGAATGTTGTGGAACTCCAGAGAATATCATAGCTTATGACAAACCAGGCAAAGGTCAAAATTCAAAGTACTCTTCCCACTGAATGTATATCACCTTCCCATCACTGCTATATCGAGGAGAAGCTGCAAGTTAAATCAACATAGGTCAAGAACCACATGTAAAGAACTCTCAAAACTCACTAGAAGGGAAAAAATTAAGTAGAAACCTAGCAAAAGACATTGAGATGTGTCAAGAGATAGGATATAAGGATATCAGCTAAGCACACAAGATGTTTGATATCATGTGCAAATTAAGGTCAGATGAGCTACTACTATTGCAACAGTCAAAATAATAATGAGTGGCAATATCAAATGCAGTAAGGATGATGAGGAGCCCTCATACATTGTAAAATGGCACAATGACTATGGAAAATAGTTTGCCAGATTCTTTCCCTACAACAAGTGTCGCCACTTTCAATCCTTAGCATTTATCCAGAGACACAGCAGCTGTGTTTTCATTACCAAGAACAGGAGCATTCCAAATCGTGGGCTGTCTGAAGGTGCACAGGCTACGGCACAGCCATCCTGCGGAGTAGTACTCTGCACTAAGAAAGCGCCAGCTACTGCTCCACAAACTTGGGTGACTCTCAAGGGCTTTGCCCTCAGGGGAAGAAACTTGTCTAAAAAGGCTGCATGCTCTATGACATCATTTTTGTAGCATGCTCAAAATGATGAAAGAACGAGGATAAAGCATAGATGAGTGGATGTCAAAGTTAGGTATGGGAGGGAGGGATAGAAATGACTGAGGAAGTTTGGTACTGATGATGGAATTCTGTACCTTGGCTGTAGTGGTGTCTACTTGAATCTTCAGGTGTACTAATGTGACACAGAACTCTACACACACAGCATACCAATGTCACTTACCTGAATTTGATTGGATAAGTGGTAACCACTGTGGGAAACGGGACACAAGACCTCTTCCCCAAGGATTTCAAGCATTTAACGTACTATTTTTGCAGCTTCCTCAGAATCTACAATTATTTCAAAATTTAAAAGTTGTTTAAATTATTCTAGCTACTGATTATAAAAAACAATGCATTCATATTATCAAAAAAAATTGGTAGGAAAGTATAAAACAAAACTGAATATTTTTTTTCTACCAGGTCTGTACCCAGACCCACTACAAAGTGATAAACCCAGGAAACAAGCCGCTTTTACCTTCCTCCATAAAATTTTTGTACCTATGAATATGAACCTTTACTTGCATAAGCTTTTGTACCAATGAGAATATACTATCCAGACTGTTTTACACCTTGCTTTTAGTTTCTTGATAATCTTTCTTACAAATCTTTCCTTTTAATTAAAGGCTGTGTCTTAATTCCATTGTGTGGGTGAATCATAACTTATTTCAACAGTCCGCTCCCCAGGGATGTCAGGGCTGCCCCTAGATTCCTTCTGTATTCTTTTTTATTCTGTTTTCCCATCCTAAACAATACCACAGTGAAAAAGAGCCTCCTGTACAAATACCCATGTGTCTCACAGTGGCATAAGAGACTCACGGTGTTAGCTTTCTGTTACTATGACAAAATCTGTGAGATAACATACAAATAGGAAGGACCAGTTGTGACTCACAGGTTCAGAGGCTCCAGTCTATGGTCACTTAGTGCAGTTGTTGGGGCCTGCAGTGAGGAGAGCGTCACGGCAGAAGGCACTTGGCAGAGCGAAGCTGCTCTCCTCATGAGAGCCAAGAAGCGAAGAGAGAGACGGGAAAGAGATGTGGCCTCCAGGTCCCCTTCAGCGTCACAGTCCACCTTCTAAAGGGCCTGCCACCTTCTCTTAGTACAGCCTGAAAACCAAGTCTTCTGCTTAATGGCCTTTGATCCAACTCATGCTACCCACTTCACAAGAGTGTAACTAACACCGAGTTTTATCACATTTTTAAATCTGACATTATGCTCTTTGACAGTTCCACCTGGCTGTATCTTGACAGTCCCTTCCCAGACCTCTCCACACTGCATGGCCTTTCTCTAGGTTCTCCCATCCCACGAGTCCGTTCCAATCTCTGTGCTCTCTGAATCCTTCTACTTAATCCAGACTAGCAACCGTGATCAGAAGGGTCAGTCCTAGGTCCTCTCTGCTCCTCACACAGGTTTCTTAGACCTATCCCATCAATTTCCAAGAATTTCAATAACCATTTTTTTTACTGCAGACAAGTCTGGGGTTTCATGTCAATTCCAGAGTTTTCATTCAAATTTAAGATGTGTATCTGTAACTACTAACTTGACATATCTAACTACATATGTCAGGACAATCTCAAAGCCCTTAAGTCCAAGCAGACAAAAGTCCTGGTTTTCTCCTTAAACTCAGCCTGTGCCACCTGACTTCACTTCTCACTCAGAGCCTTTTGCTCGGTTACTCAAGGAAAGCAGAGCTGTAGTTCCCCAAATCTCTCAGGTGGCCTCTATCTAGTGCAGCGTGATACTCACTTCAGTCCTTTCTCCCAAGATACAAACATTACCTTTTTAAAACACAAAGATGTCAAGTGGATCAATTTATTCTTTGCTCAGTATCCTATGTTTCATCCGTCATGGTGCTTTAGTCCTCCAGCCCCTGCTGCCTTCTCTTACCGTTTCATTAATTTCTTCTGTTACTTGACCAAAATACCACAAACTGGGTGGCATAAATCAAAACATTTATTCTCTCTCACAATTCTGAAGATGTTGCTGGTACTGCTGGCAAATCTTGGTGTTTCTGAGCTTCTGGTTGCATCACTTCAGTTTCTGTCCATCTTTACATGGGTTTCTTCCACATATCTTCTGTGTCTGGATCCAAATTTCCTTCTCATGAGGCCCCCAGCCATGGAACTGGACCCTTTGTAATCTAGTATTGCCTCATGGTGGTGTAATTATATGCACAGAGAACCCGTTTCCAAATTTGGTTACACTCTGAGGGACTGGGGGTAGGACTTACACATACCTTTCAGGAGAACACAATTCAACTACATCACTCTTTCCAACTTCTTGTATTCTGTCCTCCTCCCTCCCTGGCTTCACCTCCTCTGGGGTACTCCCACTTCCTTAAAACAGCCCACTCTGTCCTGCTGCAGGCCTTCTGGACATCCTCTACCCCTCGCCTGGAATGCTTTTCTCCCTACTCCTGTGCTCCATGTGGCTATCTCCTTCCCTCTGTGGGCGCTCAATTCAAATGTCACCTTTTGTCCTACACTTAAAGGGATGCTCCTTGGTCCTTTCTGCCTCCACCACTCTCTGGTCTCTGCCATGGGATTTTCTGCATCTTGAGAGGATCTGCATGTCTTTGCTGAGGCTTCTGTCTGTCTGTAACAGTATGACCCGAAGACCAGGTCCTCAAGGCAGAGCTGCTCTGCAGCTGTGCCCGTCAGCGTGGTGGCCAACAGTCAAACAGGGACACCAGGCACTTCCAGTACATCCAGTGCCTCTGAGAAGGTAACCTTTTACTTCTGGGTAATATGCTATTTAAACTTGTGACTTCAATCCACATTGTTCAGTGGCTCTTGTGTGTTGGCCATAGCCTTCCAGGAGGATCTCAACTTTGGAGCAGGGTCTTTCTTACTGAGGCCTGCATGCCTGGTGAGGAGAGCAGGGCAAGACACAAAATCCTTCAATAAACATTTTAAATAAGTCATAGTGGAACCTCGCTTTTCTTTGGTTTTGTTTAGTTGTAAAGAAGTTGAACATCTTTTTGTACATTCTCCAACCACCGTGTAAACCTCTCCTCGTGGGCTGTTCACATCTCTGTCGAGCTCATTGCTTTTCTACATAGAGAATTCAACTTTGACCATCATATACATTGATAATGTTCTTTGTATGTTGTAGTCTGTCTGTTTGCTTTGGCTTTTGCAGTACGGAAGTTCTAAATTTAATCCTTTTTATCAGTCTATTCCTTCATAGCTTCTGGGTATAAACTCTTTATAAAATACCTTTATATTACACACAAATTAACAATAAATGGAGATCTTTATAATCCTTCTTATGCCAGAATCTTTTTGAAGCAAAGAAACACAAACCACTGGTCAGTATTTCTAGGTGCATCATGCTATTTATTTTATAAGAGTAATAAATTTCCATTAACCAAATGGACAATAATGACTGCTAGATAACATAACAGAAAGTCCATGCACATAGAGCTTTTTAAGAATAAGGTTCTTATTTGCTGAATTAAAATGTCATCACAGTGGTCTGACTAGTAATTAGAGAACTATCTCTGGGGAAACCTGGAACAATTGCTCACAGAGGTGGCCAAACATAGGAATGAACAGGAGATTGATGGTAGAATGGCCCCTCCATGGCGACAGCCTGAAACACATGCACTCTTAAGAATTAAACAAAGGTCTCGCACCAAAACTGCCTTGCTGGTGCTTCTTTATGCGAAGGTGGTTCTGACAATAACCCATTTCCCATAGTCCCATAAACCCTACCTAAAAACATGATTGTAAGGCCCACAAGAAATCCCACACACCGCACCAAAGAGGTGTAGAGAAAGAGTGCATCCACTGCGGGACAGCATCAAAGTCCCTGTCCCCAAGCCCCAGGCACTCTTACAGGTGACATGGAGCTGTGGAAGTAGAAAGCCGAATTCATCAGCAAATGCCAGGTGCCACACACATCTTACCCACTGGGCTCCAAATTACTGTATTTCTCATTGTAGCTTAATAAGTTTTCCTACTGTTGTGACACCTGCCAAGACTGGTGGATGATCCAAAATTTGAACAGTTCATTGTTGACTGTAACAAATATCTGTCAATTTTAGACTGACAATTTCTACTTATGTTAAATTGCATAAAAAAGATAAAACACCTTCTCTTGTGGTATTATGAAAAGAAATAAGGAAATATTTGATATGTGCTTTTACAGGTTTGAACAAAACCGAAAGCTTTCATATTTAAAAAAAGAAGAATGAATACAACAGAGCTGGTATTATATCAGATTGATGTGATTCTATGTCACATGGTTTCCTCTTCATATACACACACATATGTCTTTTTAAACCTAGATTTTTAGATTCCATCACATCAAAATTAAAAAAAAAAACCCTAGATCTTATTTCCAATAAAGTGAATTAGGAAATTGTGTCTGGCTCCAAAAGTCTCTCCTTCTTAAAAGGAGCATAATTATTAAGGCTATAAACATTTTAATCACTTCCTTGAACATATTCAAGTGTGTACCTGGTGAATCTCTTCCATAGGAAACTGGCTCTTTCCCTAATGGCATATTTTCTTAATGGCTTTGCTGTTCTGAGTTCGTTTCATTGCACTGTTACTCGTTATATCTGACGTGAGTTAATATTGCACTAAAAAGTATTGAAAGGCATTTCTCCACCACATCAACTCCTTCCACCTGCAGAGGAAGGGAGAGAGAATGAGACCAGTGAGAAGAAAGCCCACTGGTCCCAAAACTCCTGGGAGTACATTTAAAACTTTAGTTGGAAGAAGATGAGATACAGCAGTATGCTAGAAAGAATACCTGTCAAAACATGGATGAGAAATACCCTCAAAATATTACACCTCAGAAGTAAACTGAGAAATTAGATACCCACAGTGCTGGAAGACACATGCTGTGTTGAACAGGCTGGGGTCAGCCTCTCGGAGAGTGCATGCAGGCAGGCAGCCTGTGAGCCCGCCTGGGCACCTTCACTGAGAGGAAGGCAGAGGCCCGACGCTGAGGAGCACTCTTGCACACAGCAAAACAGCTGGGAAAATAAGCCTGAGACAGGGGGACACATTTCCCTTACACGAGAGCTTATTTACACTATGTTGCCTATCACAAATTCGCTAAGTACGTAAGTACTCACTTAAATGGCATCAGTGGAAGCCTGACCTGAGGAAAGATCCCACAGAATGTGGAATATTGTGAATGTCTACCTCCTGGTTTATCTAGACTAACACTCTAGTCTGCCCCAAATCTACCGAAAGGAAACGCAGGTTCAGAGGAGCAACCTCTCAAGGTCCCACGGTCAGTCCTCTGGAAGTCAGCACTAAACCAAGGCTTCTGACCTCAGTCAATAGCTGTTCCATACCGCATATGGTAATTCTCATTAGATGGAAAGCAGAAGTATTTAGGAGGTCCTAGGGGGGTCTTATTTCTTGAATGGAAAGTGAGGACTTGATGGTCTTTAACTCTGCTGGTCACCTCCAGACAAGCTGAATTAAATAATGGAGTGGGAACAGGCAGCGTGAAAAATCTAGGAGTAGAGGGGAAAGAAAGATTTTTTAAAATTTGCGTAGATTTCAAAGCACTGAGAGTTACTGTTTTCCTTTCATATTCTTGGCTCCTTATTGAATTCTGGGTCTTATTTAAATGTTAGTTTTACTGGAGTGTTTTATGGAGGCCAAATTAACACCCAAACTGGAATTAATGTTCACCTTTGTTCTGCGTATTCAGACTCCCAGACATCATTGGAGTGTTGAACACACTGCACACTCACAGGCATTTCACACCAGAAAAATACATCATTTTACTGAGAGGCAGGAACCTCAAACTTGCAAGCCTGTTCCATATTGGCTGCCAAACACCTTTCCCCCAGCCCCACACTCCATCCCAGGCTCTCCCTGGACCTTGCATTTTCCTGCCTGTCCATGCCATGCCACAGCAGGGTTAGAGGCTTTGGTACAATGCTGCAGTCCCTCAAAGACTTCTCCTCTCTTTACATTTAGCCCCAAGATGAGAAGAAGGAAATATATCTTGCTGCCTGAGGGTTGTCCCATCCCTGCATTCTGGGACTTTCCATTTGAGACCTTGAGCTCTGCAGTGCCAAGGCACGACGTGGCTGAATACAGGTTCTGTTTCTAATTGGCAGAGGTACGGACTTCCCACACAGAAATTAACAGGGTTGCATCACATTGTGACACCACAATGCCCTTTCTGTACACCTGCTCTGATGTTTTCATGAAATCAGTGCATCCCAATCAACTAAGAAGAGAATTAGCATTGCTGCACGAACACACAGCAAAGTGTGGGTTACCTCTAAACACGTCACCCCTGCTGCCGCCCTGGAAGATTAACTCAAGACCCACAAATTTAAAAATCTAAAACGTGCACATTTGACTTTACAATCCCCCTTTTTACAGTGTGTGCTGTGCACAATAACATTTGTGCTTGGTAAAAGGGTAATATTCACAATAAAACAAATGTAGGATTTCAAAGAAAATGACTCCCAATTGCTTGTGTTGCAGCATTTTAAGATTAAGAAATACTTCTGGATAGTAGCTCCTAAAATTTCAAATGGTAGTTATTGTTGTGATTAATGTTAATGATAATTTTGGTTTCTGAAATGTTTTCACATATCTCCTGCAATTTAAAGCACACTGAACTCAAGGACAATTATTTTATTATTGACTTAAATTTTCACGCAGAAAATTGAGGTTCAGAGATGTTATGAGTGGAATTCAAGGCATCAGTTCTAGCCAATGGAGTTGGGGGAGACAAAACTTCTGTCTTTTGACTTCCAAACCAGCACACCAGGAGTGGACACTATATAGCGACTTTGTGTTCTACTGTTCCTAACTGTTGCTAAAACATATTTCTAAATCCTCAAATTTTTATTTCATTTTTTAATCAGTGTCTTATATGTGTAGGCTATGTGCAGTTAACTGAATCTTTAGAAGGAACAGCTCTGAGTAGCTTTTTGTCAAATAATGCTACCACATAACAGGGTGGTGTCCAAAAAGCTTTATATACCTGAAGTCTCAAACTGTAGTGCTCTCTAGATGTGTTGTGATTGAAAGTTCAATGACTGGCTCAAAGAAAAATGGGAAGCAGACAGAAATTATGCTCATCTGTATAGAACAGCAGGAATGTTTACTTTGCCAGTGCAGAAACACGCATTTAACAAAACCAAAATTGGTATGTCTCTATTGAAAATGCCTAAAAGTAGCTTTCTCCCACGATCCTTTACTTACCTCAAATTTGGGTCACAGTGCAAGTCCTGTTAGGATATATAAACTCTTTTTCTAGTAACTCTTCATTACAAAACTAATCATTAATAATAACAATAAATGTACACACTTTTGCCAAACACATTCAACTTACATATGTAATTTGTTCATTTAACAAGCTTTCCATGTGCTAATAACTGGACATTTGAAAATTACAATATACAATTCTTGCCCTTGAGGATTTTACAGGCTAAATTTTGGGAGGGGAGAGGTGGAAAATTGATGAGAATCAATGAATTGGTTTGGTGTGTGTATGAGGTGTGATCAAAAATATGATGAATATTCCTGCTGAGTACCATTCAATGAAAAGTTGGGCTCATAAAAACATTCCCATGTGTCCCTATTCACCTTATTCACAAGCCCTGGCACCTCGAGACTGCTGGCTCCTTCTCAACGTCAAAAAGACCATGAATGGTCAACGTCTGCATCAACTCAGGACATTTCCATAGCCACGACAGTGCAAGTAGAGACACTCAGAAAAGAGGACTTTAGAACTGCTTCAGAGAGTGGCTGGAACAATGGAATGCATGTGTGCAAAACGAGAGGGGGTATTTTTTTAAGGAAGTTAAAAGCAATTTATCATGCAATTTTCTTAAAATTTAAACATTTTCCAATCACACCACTGGTACTTGATTTTTGTACCTTTGTGTTAGAATGAAATACCTTTCACTTCCAAATGATCTCCTTAGATAGGTGTTACACAGGTAGAAGTATTATTAAACCAATACATATTCAAACCAGTTCACCAAAATTGAGTCCTTTGTCTAATTTCCAGAATCAGTGTGACTTACTATGTACAAGCAACCTTTTGCTAATAATGTACACATTTCATACATTTAAAAATTGTTTTTAGGACGCTTAGTCACTTATGAAAACAGGATTACAGGGACCTTCCGCAACTTAAATAGAAGAAATCTGTAAAGAGTCTATATATGGGCCTGGGATTTAGCTCAGTAGCATAAGTATCTGCCTTGCTAGCATGTGGTCATGAGTTTGATCCCCGGTACCAATAAAAAAAAAAAAAGAATCTATATATGACAGGTGAATTGATTCCTCAGAGATTATTCCAAGCTTAGGTCTGGGCTCCCAAAGCAAGGAGCATGGGGGATTTTTGCCCACTGGCTTTGCTAAAATGTTAATCCCTCATGCTGGGGATTTAGCTCAGGAGCATAAGTGCCTGCCTGGCAAGTGCACAGTCATGAGTGAGTTTGATCCCCAGTGCCAAAAAAAAAAAAAAAATGTTAACCCCTCACATCTCTAATAGTTCACTTGACATAACTACTGATATTTTTGTGGTAATGGATGGTTTAATCTTCTTAAAGTTTGTCATAAATACTCAAATGTTGGATAAAATAGGACTTTGTCTTTAGATGTTAGATCTTTGTAAAACTGAGGGTTTTCCAAATGGAGTGTTTGCATCGCTGAATATTGTTGATCATTCTCCTACTTCCAATAAGATCATTCCCATCTCTTGGTGTGCACTGTGGGCTTGAGGAAGCACATGGGGATTCTGGTTTTAACCTGCATTTTCACTGCTAAGTGGCAAGAAGCTGGGTCTGTGGGAGATCAACCCCCTGGCAACATCAAGTGATTCTTTTCAGTAAAAGCCCCTTTTTCAGTCAGTCTCAGACCCCCAGGTCTCAGGCTGTAGGGGTACCAGGTGTATTCAGAAGCACAAGTAGGGAAATCTCCAATGCACACACAGCAAGCCACAAGCACAACTCCCCTGGAAGTGTCTGTGGCTGTAGTCAGCAGGTTCCTCAGAACTATACCTACTAGACCAACTCCATCTTCCACCGCTACCTTGTGCTTGGAGGCAGCTGTGAAAGTTCTGGTGGGATCCCAGCCTCTGTAAATGATAGAGCCAGTTTTCAAGGATACCAGTAAAACCTCAGCCCTACCCCAGATCATCAAGAAAGTGATTGCTCTTAGGCCTTTGCTCCTGTTCAAGTTTATGTTTTCCCGTGCCAGAGAGGTAATGTGGGTTTTTAATTGCAGTGAGTTGGCAGGGGATGACTCTTGGCTTTTGGGCAATGTAATCTCGTCTACACATGTGCCCGTAAAACATTCAGCAAGAAATACACACAGCTAGAAAGCCCCAGGGAGAGGCTCCAAACTGAAGCCCACGATGTGGGCATTCCTGGTATGCCCTGGGGGAAGCTACGCCATCTTTCACTTCAGATCCACCCCGGAACAAACCCGTCATGTCAGACCACCCTTACCCATTTCATAGGATGGTTCATGAGACACACTTTGACGAAAAGATCTAACAAGTGAGGAGGAATCACGAATGATGGTAGCAGCCACCACCTCTGCTGTTGCTTAGAAAAAGTGTCTGGCCAACACCATCGGGCTGGACTTGCCAGTGACTTCCACTGGCCAACATGGAAATGACTCATGTGTCCTTCTCTCTGGTTTCTGTTAATCCAGCGTCTCATTAGCCTGTTTATCAGGAATTCAAAACATCAGACAGCCACGATGGAAGCTCCATACTGGCATAATACCAGGATGTTTGCCCTGAATTCCTCATAAATAGAATGTTTTATTTCTTTGGCTCTGTTCCAGGCCCCTGCTTGCTCAGGTCTCCAGTGGTAAGACAGGAAGTATATTCCAATGATGGACTTCTCTTCTGACTGATTTATGAGCTGAAAACTCAGTAGGGATCAAGCACTTTTGAAGATTATTAATTATAGAGCTATTTAGAACAATGTTGCTCATAGTTGTGATTCTTTCATCTTGAAAACTGGCGTGAATCCTCTAAAAATTTGCTCTTGTCCATTATTTAGATTCTTGTTGCTATTGGGCCAAGATGTGTAGGAGACTAAAAAGAAGGAGAAAGAGGGTAGATTTGGGACTCATCTCACACCCTAAATGTGGACAGGTCTGCAGATAGATATCTTGGAACCGTATGAGTAAACATAGTCTAAATCCCCTGTCTTGGGAAGATAAGTGC
This sequence comes from Dolichotis patagonum, assembly GCA_004027295.1. Classification (NCBI taxonomy): domain Eukaryota; kingdom Metazoa; phylum Chordata; class Mammalia; order Rodentia; family Caviidae; genus Dolichotis; species Dolichotis patagonum. The sequence goes on from PVJX010005820.1 coordinate 11,388, forward strand.
ACAGAGTTCTGTAAGCTAAACGCACACTGCTGAAATTTGATTGAAAACTTTGTGATGTGAAGACTGAAAATCACAAGAAGGAGGCAGGCAGCGTTTAATCTTCTGTTGGATGACAATTCAAGATAGACTGATAGAGATACCTGCTGCCTGATAAACCAGTCAATAGAGTAGATTGTAGATATTCACAGGGAACAGACACTGGGGGAAAGCGGAGGAGGCAGGGACCTCAGGATTTCTTCATTGTCATTCTGCCCTCCTCTCCTTTCTAAGGAAGGTGAGACCTGTACTTTGTTACACCATATTCTCATACCGCAGGTCCCAAAGCTTCTGTGTCCTTTCAAGCAGACCATTCTCATTTGGAACACGTGTACCCTTCAGCCACGTGATTTGTCCTTCAGAGACAACACATGTGAGTCTCTCCTGGACGTGGAAACGGGAGATGGTCTGGAAGAAATCCCTTCACTTCCACAAGACCCGCATTTTCAGACAGATGGTTTTCTAGTCAATTTGTGCTTAAAATTCTTAGGCTTTTTAAAAAAAAAATACACTGGCAGGCATATACTCACAAACGCAAAGAACCAGAGAAACATTAGTTCTGACCAAATAAGTAAAACACACACACCTGCAAAGTAAAGAAAACAAGGTCAGAATGTGTTTCGAGTTTTTCTCATTTCATGTACGTGCACGTACATGTGTGTATGTATGTGTGTGCCTGTGTGTGTGAACCGATATGTACAATCATTTCCTGGTAGTGCATTTATTACTTCAGTTGTTTGGAAAAAATTGAGAAGATATCGTTGAGCACGTTTGTCTTAACAGATTTTATTTATTAAATAATTCTCTAGGCTTTTCTTCTGGAAAATTTTCCAACTAAAACAGAAAGGAAGCCAAGAGAGAAGAACGTTCGCAGCGAGGAAGGTCTACAAATGTCTAGGCTCTGGATCCTTTATTAGGTATGGCTATGTCATACTACCATTTCAGTTGGAAGCTATTCATTTAATTTCCCTCTTTAGTGGATATTTTGTTTTCCCCTAAATGTCAGCGTTTCCTGGGGAAAAAATGTTTTTGCTTGTTTCCTTGGAAGCTTCTTGCAGTATGCCTCCACCTGCTGGAAGGAAACAGACACTTGGCTGAGCACAGCTGCAGCACAGTACATTCAAGAACGTCTCTTTTCATCTCCTAGAAGAAAACAGAAATTATAAATGGAGAGAATAGAGGTTTACTTACAAATACCATGTGTAAGTTAAACATTACACATCAACTCACTGAAAAATCATGTAATCAAAGTATTTTAAATATAGTTTGCAATGAAAATAACTTTGCTTTAGAGAAAACAGTTTATGTTGATACAAGTAATCCAGAGTATTTATCAAAATATAGTCAATTAAAGGTGAAATGTAAATCGTGGCATTAAACTTCTGAATGTTAACAAATATTTTCATTTCACCAGCTGCAGTGCATCATTTTTATCAGCACTTGGAGAGGAAGTGTAGCTGGTCTACACAGGATGCCTCTTTTATCCAACAGTACATCCTGGTGGTGTCCATGTTCTATGGCACGTATATAAATTCTAAGAATTCATGTAATTTACCTGATAGATCAGGAGCCATTAGAGTCCACTACATAAATTCATATTTTGGCACTCTTTAAAAAGTGGATTATTATTGACTCAATAGACCATAACATTTCCAAAGAAGCCATTACTGTCTGTTGTGTAAATCCTTCACTGTGTGTGTTTTATTGATGCTTTGGAGCCATCAAGGTCTGTCCTGTCAATCTTGCCACCACGCATGTGGACCAAATGCACTGCTAAAAATGCTTCTGAAACTGATGCTACAGTCAAACTACCCTTGTTCTTGTCCAATAAGCCACAACGCAAAATGGGATATTTTCAATGTAATTTCTTTCCCCACCTCCAGAACTCTAATTCTATGTATGCATAAAATGGTTGAAATTTTGAAACATGGATAAGGAAGTGGTTGTTTCATTTCAAGGCCAAGGTCAGGGCCAAGAGAGAGAAAGAGCAAAAGAGGGTAAAAGATAGCTGGTGGTAGGTTCTGCTTTAACTTGAAAAGGCATCTCAAAGAACGCATGAATTTACTAGCTTCAGGAGGTTGGCAACAGTCAAATAAGATTTCTCAACTTTGGGCTTTTAAGAAACAAAATATGGTTTTTTATTGGTATATATCTTCAGTATACAATGATTGCATTCATCGTGGGGAATTGGTACATGTGCTTAACACATCTTAATTCTTTTTATTTCCCCTCTCCTCCTTCTCATATGATTTTACTTAATTACCTCCAACCTGATTTTGTGTTTTTCCATCTGCCTGCCCTCTCCTTACATTTAAAAAGCAATGGACGTTGGAATAGTTGCCAGGAAAAAACCTTTTACTTACTTGTACATTCAGCAAGAATAAAATAAGACGTGTCCAGGCCTTAACTGTGGGGTGAGCACTTGCATGACCCTTGCGGGTAAGGAGAGACTCACACCCTTACTGCGGCCTAGACCAGGTTAAATCCTGAGTATTCCTCAAACTATGCAAACCAGCATGTAGTCCCAATCTGCAGAGGCAGGACGTGTCCTAGACAGCCAGCTTTGAACAAAATTACAGGCAAGTACAAAAAGTGGGATAGAGAGGCTTGATGCCTTTAGGTCTATATCCTTGCTTTAAGGCTTAGGGAAAATGGCTGCTAAGTTTTGGAAGTTAGGGAGAAAATACTCATGGAACAGCAATTTTAAAACATTCCTATCAGCAGAACATATCTACTTAAAGAAACCAATATTCCTTTAATTCATGGAAAAAAAAACAATACAAAAAGGGAAGTGAAGTGCTGAACAACTTTATTCCTTCCCCTTAAAAAGAGTGAAAACGTATTTTATACTGTTATTTTGATCAATAATTATACAGTAAATGATAGCTTAAAATACTAAGGTTCAATGGCAGTGTAGCAAATAGAAGATAAATCAAGACCAAATTCATTGAGCTGGGTTTTTTAGTACTATAGCAAGTCAGTGAATCAGATAGAGTTAAAAAATCTGCAAATTCATAAGGAACGATATGTGTAATTTGGGGGAATATCATTTATTTTCACTTTGAAAACACCCACTAACCACTGCATTGCATCCCATTGTGCCCCAGAAAAAGGAGGAAAGCACGAGAAATCTCTTCCCAGAGCCAGGGCAAAATGAATCTTGGGTGGTTCTTCCTCACCCTCCAGGGAGAATTCGCTGGAACTCATCCCAAAGAGCTGACATTCTCCACTGAAAGCCAGGAGACATAGCCAGGTCACAAAGCAGACTCCAAACTGGCAGCCACTACAAAGAAACTGGATATGGGTGATTGTGATCTTGAAGGGAATCCCAAGCCCTCGCGGGCACCTATGGAGGCTATCCACAGCCTGAAGCTTGGGAGAGAGAGGGTTAATGTGTGGCAGCTGCCTGGCAGGGACCAGCTGAAACAGATCTGCTGGGAACCCTGTCAGCCTCCCCCACTGCAGGAGAACAGCCGGCCGCCTCATTGAGCTCTGATCCATTGGTTCAGGGACACACAGGCCCTATACACACACACACGCACACACGCGTGCGCGCGCGCGCGCACACACACACACGTGTGCACATACAGTTCATTTCATCTCCTGACCCTTTTTCTTCCTCTCCTGATGTGATCAGAAGTTCTATGTCCAAACCATGTTTTCTAAGCAGGCTATTTTTATAACATAATAAAGCTAAGTTGCTACATTCCAAACTGTATATGTATTTGTGGGTGCCCACACACACACACACACACACACTCTAGTGAGGACCTCATTTGCTGGTGATCCTGTTTCATGACAAGGGAATCCCTCAATAGACACTGCCCTGAAAGCAGAAATGGCCTCTGGTTTGCAAGTCTGGCTGGTAATGCAGGCTGAGGTCACTGAGGGGCCAGCATGATGCAATCCCTCGCAGCTGCCCAGCGCACGCACCGGCCAGTCCTTTGGGTAGGCTCCAGGCTGGCAGCCTGCACGTCCACGCGGCGCTCCCACACCCAGGATGAAACCTTACCAACCTCCTTACCGTGATAAAAACAGAATCCCACTCTCCCTTCTCATGAAAAAAGGAGACCTGTGTGCTCATAACTTGAGATAAAATGGAACCTGGGGAGAATTTTTAATTTGAAGATCTCCTTTCCCCCGTTTTTCCCGTGAAGTCTGGTGGAGCCCGCATACAAGGAAATTGGCACCCTCTGTCACCAACAAGCACGGAGTGTCTGGCAAAGCTACAACTGCGATTGTATATCAGACAGCCCGAATGAAAGAGTCGCACACCCAGAGGAGAAGCAGGGGTCCTGGAGGCAGCGCTGCCGCGCGGCATCCACATTTCAGAGGAATTCCGTACACATCCGTTTGCACCACCCATAAATCATGTTGCTAACACTACAGTAATTACAGGGGCGACAGTGCATATAATAAAAAGTTGATGCCCACCCTTGCTCAGCAACAGCCCCTCTGGGACGTCGCTGAGCTCACTCACGATGTCTTGATTGTGAAGACATCCATCCCAAATATGCCTTTAATTTTAATGTCAAGCACAAGAGCAAATCTTTCAGAGATCAGGGAGGCAGCGTCCCTTCTGGTCAGTTCTGCTCAGATCAACTTTTTGGTTCCACTTTAATTAAGCACTGTGCTTCAGGCACCAAGGGCGCATTTTGGAACCAGAGACACTGGAACTTACGTGGAGAATATTATCCTGTAGTGGCTTCCGTCTTTCCTGGGAAAGGAAAGCAAGTGTGTGAAGTACGTTTCTTGTGAAGAAGCAGAAAATCCTACAGTACCGGCTTGTGAGAGCAGAAAAGCAGCCTATGCAAGCCGCAGCTCCCAGATGTACAGTCACTGTTCACACAGCAGAACATGCCAGCACCCCTGGGCCTCACGGGGAGATGCGGGAAAGCCATGGGCCTGGGCAGCCAAACCTGGAGCGCCCTTTTCCCTGTGCAAGCTCACCTCACCGCTGCTGGACTGAGCCCTCGGCTCAATACACAGGGACTGATTTCAAAAGGCGGGTAAGTAGGCCAGGACTTACGCTAACAGGACCCTAGGACACATCCTATAAAGAATGTTCATTTTCTCTTTCAGGCACAACTGGAGGTCAGCAGAAAAACTGGAGTTTTTTGATGTTTTTGTTTTTTGGTGTTTCCAGAGGGTGTTTGTTTGTGTGTTGTTTTCCCTTGTGTGGGGAGGAATTTGTTTGGGTTTGGTTTGGTTTGATTCTGTTTTGTGATACTGAAGAGTGTGAACCCAGAATATACTGATCTATGCCCCCATCCTTTTTCTTATTTTATTTTGAGATAAGATCTCAATAAGTTGCCAAAGCTGAACTCAAACTTGTGATCCTCCTCCTTCCAATTCCTAGAATTGAAGCCTTTTAAGTCATGCTCAGGGCTCTGACCTTGTGGACAGCAAAGAGAATTACAAATCAACAGCAAACCAAGTGCCTCCCCTATATCCTCCATCAGGGCTGCTCGGGAGGTGCCTAGCACAGCCGGGCCATCAGATGGCTGGCTCTCTAAGGGGGCAGGAGGCTACTCAGGCCACATGTGGCCTCTGACTTGTGAGTCAAGAGAAGGAAGGGGCTCTAAGCAGATAGGGACCCCACTGTAGGTTCCAGAGAAGTCCTCACAAGGGTTTCAATGGGCTCTACTTGGGCACTCTGTAGGAAGCTGACGGGAGCCCTGGCAGCATGAGGCAAGGAGGCAGAGTCAACCCAGTCACTAAACACTGGGGAGCAGCACTCCCCACTCACACCTCTCCCCGAAGGGGAGTGTTCCATTAACCCTGAGCCCGGTCAGTGCTGCAGTGACAGGGGTCCCTGAGAAGGAGATGACCCTCCTGCTGGGAATCCCCTCATCTAGTGAGTGCGAGAGGGGACAGGGTGCATCTGAATCCTCAGATCAGGGACCAATAAGAGACTTGATCCTTGGCCTCTAATAATCTGTGCAACTTTAATAGTCTGGAGTTCATTATATTGGGTATGAAAAATAAAAGATCTGGTCACCCATGTTTTAAATTTCTTTAAAGCTTTAAACAACTTGCCCTGTGTAAAACAAAAGGATTATGGTCCATTCTGAGGCTCATTGAATTGAAGGCCCAGGGAAGATAACCCTTGCCCAGGTTGTTTCTTTTTGGTGGGAGGCAGGGAGGGGTGCGTGGCACACGCACACCATGGGAAAGTGAAGAAGCCAAAAAGCGAGAACTTAGCAGGGTGTGACTCTGTCTCTCCACAACATGCAGGGCCACGTGTCATCTGTTGTAGAGTGACGCACATCTGTAAATGGAAGAGCTGATTCATGCATCACTGACATCCCTGGAGCACAGGCAGGAGTCCCGGGCAGAGGCTTTAGCTACCTTCTGCCTCCCTGACAGTGCAGCTTCCGCCCAGAGCTCTGAACCCTGCTCTTCCCGATTGTGTAAGCAGTACAAGCTGGTCCCGGGAGGGCAGAGAGGCTCCGACAGTGAAAAGACAGAGCAGGGAAGGCAGGGGAGGCACAGCCGGACCCCGCCCAGCTCTGGCCAGGCAGCAGGGCCCAGACTGGGAGAGAAACACAGACTGTTTGTGCGGGACGTTCCCAGTCGCCTCAGCATGGCCTCCTTGGATAAAGATTCCCAGTACCTCTGCTTGCATCCAGAGGACACCAGGAGTTAATCAGCCCCCATATACCACGGCTCTGCCCCTCTTCTGACTCCCCCGCCCACCAACCTGAATCTCTAGCCTATTTTAAAAACTTCCCCCATAAAGAAAAGGGACCCTTTTTTCTCTTTCTGTCTTTTTCCCTTCGGCAGATGAACTTTAAATGCAGTAGTGTGCTCATCCTGGCTGACCCGCCCGCTGTGAGTAATTGTCTAGAGAGAATAGGAGAATCTAAGAGCTTTTGTGAAAGGGAAAAGAGGAGACAGACATTATTACAATTTTGAATCCAAAGCTCTCTTCCTTTCTTTCTTTCCTTTTATATATTTTTTTCAGGATATAACAGCTGTTTCCCATCACAACTGGTATTTGAAAGACATTGCAAAAATGAGTGTATCAGTATCCCAATTAGTTTCACAGGCGCTAATAACTTACTTGCCATCCATGCCTGATTTAACCAGGGCAGCCCTGATTTGTGGTTGTTTGCCTGTTGTCCTCACCTCCCTGCCAGCTCCCTGCAGAGGGCACCTTTTAGGGTGCTGGGGAGGGAAGCCCCCAGGGATTCTGCTTGTCAAGGCAAGAGGGACCCAGGGCTCCTCCCTTGGGACAGAAGCGACCGTCACCAGAGACCAAGAGACAAGTCCCCCCCCCCGAACCTGAGCCCCCTCTTTAAGGTCAAAGGCAGTTCCAAGCTTCATGTCAGCACAGACATAAAAGCCCCGAGCCTTTGGTGGGGAGGCCACTGTCGATGGTGCCAAATTATGCGTGTCTAGTTTTTGTGATGTGATCTACTGCCGTTCATTAGAGACAGAGCTGAGCCCATCCACTCATTTTTCTTAGGGCCGTAAGCTGGTCTGCAGGGAGTCCAGCTCGGAGAGGCCAATTCGTCCTGTGCTCACTCAGCAACTTTGCTCTTTGGATTTTTTAATGAAAAATTTTCATGCAAAATAGAGAAACCAGGCCTTCGACACAGAATGACTAGATCAGATCTTGCATGAATCAAGCACACAGGAACACGGTGACAGCGAGAACAACTTTGAAGCATTTAAAAATCTGTGTCTGGCAGAGCAACTTTGTCTCCCATTTCATGGTGAACTGCAGGGTCTTAATGACTCTCATTAAACAAAAAAACAGGTATAGGGGGCATGCAGGGTGTGGGGCTCTGGAAACTCCCATCACATTGTTCACAGTATCTCAAAAGCCAGCGTGCGCCTCCCTGGTCTATTAGGACTTCTTTCCCATTCGCAAACACAAAAGACTTGTAAAAAGAGTAACGGAAGTGAGTCCACCAAGCTCAGCACTATGCTTATGTGTTTTTAAGCAGCCAGAACTGAGCTAAGGAAACTCAAGCAACCTGATTACCAGTTCCAGCACTGCAGCAGTGAAGGAGTGGAGAGCGTTCCGCTGCCTTCCACGCCTGTTGCCCAGCTGTAAGTATCCTCTGGTGGCAGGGATGCTGGCGCGCTGGGTAGAGGATTGGGCAGAGAGTCCTGGAATGAGTGCCAGGTTCCACGCATAATGCCAGGAATTGCCCCTGGCCACGCCCACTAAGAGGACCTTCCCAAGGCTGTTAGACTCCGGGAGCAGATGCACTACCCCAGTGCTTAGAAAGACAGACAAGCACCCTGGCCTGGACCAAAAGCAGTGGAGTTCCTTGATCTCCCAGGAGAATGGAAAACTGTATTGTGTCAGACTAGGGTCGTCCTCCAGAGCCTCCTCATCACAGCACCCTGTCCACACCACTCGGAAAGAAGTCACAGTGAAAACCAGCATTGGCTCCTTATAGATCAGAAATAGCCCTTTCCTCCAAGCCCAAGGGAGCTATCTGCTTTTAAACCAAAAATGGAAGAGAAAAACCCTGAGAATAGGCTCGCAGTTACTGTAGTAGTCACCCTGCCCAGGAGGCCTAGCAGTCACCGGTGCCCAGAGAGAGAGCCCTTGTGCCAACAGCTACTGAAGCCTGTTTGAAATTACTCATCTGAAAGGTCTGTCTCAAGGCATTGGGAGCGCCTGTGCTTTTGTTTGTGTATCTGTACTTACCCCCAATTTTTTGGAGGAGCTATATAGGAGAAACACACAAGGACTTAAATTTCCTTCATGCTTTTCTTTGTAAGGTACTTTATTTTGCAGAGATAATTTGGCAAACAGGACATTATTTGCTAGTTTTTTTGGAAGGACACTAAGTGCAAAGTTTTTTGGGTTTTTTTGTTTGTTTGTTTTTGTTTTTTTACAGAGAATACTTTTAAAGACATTATTTAAAAAGGAGGGGAAAAACTGCCATTGAATGGCACAGGAGATGGAAGTCCGAGGAGACTGCCAGTCTCTAGCTTGTACTTGGCATCATTTCTTACATTTTTATTCGTACTGTTTCCGGCCAGGGCAGCAGCCCAGGGTGGCCATCTCGGGGGAGCAGCATGGCTGGACCCTGCATGGTCGCTGCCATCAGGACAAGAAATAAAAGAGAAAAGCAGCAGTCTATCCATCTCACTTGGCATGTTTATATGTTCTTTTAACAAAAAAGGAAAAAAAAACTGTTTACCAAATGGAGTGTCAGGAACACTGTGTAAAAGAACACTTATCTGTGAGACTTTGATCTTTCTCTAAAGCACCATTAGCCTGAGACAGAATGGATGATGGTCCTGGGGTGGGGGCAGGGGAGCAGAGGAAGGGAGTTCCCACCAGGCGAGGGGGACGCTTACTGTACTGCCTCCAGGCTGCATTTAGGACAGAACTTCTGCAAAATCCCACAAAGTAAGCCCCGCTCAGCCACTGGCGGTGGTGCAGTGCCCCCACCTGGCCCACTTCGCCACAGGGACAGGGATGCTATGGAATGCCACAAGCCCGCAGAGAGAGGCTCACAGATGACCCTGGTTCTTTCAACTGACCCTGCTGGTTACTCCAACCCCAAATTCAAGGTGAGAATTCTAATCACCCTTGCTGCCCCGACTAGAAAGCAGAGCTATGAAATTCTGTTATTTTCTACCTCACCGGAGTCTGACAAGACAAGTAGGAAAACAAAGAGAAAAAAGAAAAGAGAAAGGAAGGGAACACTTGATTTATTAGGATTTCCACATCCAGGTTTTATCTGTTAATTTTGGTATGTAAAGGAACAAGCAAAGCCTATACTTAGAAAAGACATTTTTTTTTTAAATTATGTGTGTTTAAAGTGGAAAATTCAAAAAGAAGCAGCTGCAAATAATCAGGATAATAGAGAAAGGAATTCGGGGAAGGTGTGGGGCCACGGTGAGTGATCCTGCACTCACAGCAGTGTGAGAGGCTCCCCAGGCTGTTTACTGCCTAAGTGATAGCCAGTTACACGACCAGTAATGCTGCTTTGAAGGGTCGGCATTCACTCGAGCCGAGTTCTTCCAATACTGTTGACACGGCACAGTAGAACAAGACCGATTCGTGTAAGAATGGTGCCATTGTGAAAATTCTTCCAACAGGGTCTCTGCCATCCCTACCTCACTGAGCACCCAGATGTCTCCCAAAACTTCCCACTTTCCTGGATAAGGTCCAGCCCATGGGACAGGACCACAGTCTCCGTGCGAGTTCTCTATGTCTCGGAGAAGAGTTTAGTAAGCACCAATTATAAATCAACATGGGCTAATTACAAGGAACTACAGGCATACACAGCCCCCATCACGGAACAAACAGAAGAGCTTCCTACACGGGACAAGCATCCTTCCTTAATCACTAGTGGAAGAAATAATACTGTATGATGCACAACTGTTTCACAGAAATATGGCACATGCAATTACAACTAAAGGCCCGTCGTGACCAGAGGGAAGAACCGCCACTAGAGTGGAGTAAATGAGAAGGAGGCGTTGTGGAAGGGGAAGGCACTTCGGAGGGCTTCCCAACAGCAGGAGCTGCAGGACGGAAATTCCACGTGTGCCACACTGCCATGAGCAGGCCCTGGTGAACGTGGCCTCTCCGCACTCGCCTGTGGAAGGGTGTGGAGGACCATAGATCGAGGAAACCAGGGGTCCCCTGAGAAAGAAGCTCAGAACACTGCTTGACACACTGACACTGAAAATGCATTAGAAGCTTTGGAGAAAGGAGTAGATTTCTGGGTTTCGTGACCTTGACTATGTAGTGGAAACTCCAGGGCCCCACATACACCCCTTACCTCAAGGGCAGTGCTCCTTCAAGGCCTCAAATAAACAGAAAGCAACAGACTTTGTTTTATTTTAGAGTCATTTTGGGATAAAACTAAAAGTCAGGCACTTCGGCTTACCTGGGTTCGTGTAAATAAGCGCAGTGTGATTGGTATTTTCAACAGATACACTATAAAGGAGAAAATAAACCACCCACGGCTCCTCAGCTGTGAATTAAGGACTAGAATTTGGTCTTTGACTTCAAATTCTATATTCTTTTTTATGTAAAATTTTTATTCTTTTCTACTTAATGACATAATTATAATACTTATAGGGTACAGTGTGATAATTCAAAACAGGTATACAATGTGCAGTGATCCACTCAGAATAATCAACACTTCAGTCTCCTTATACATTTATCATTTCTTTGTGTGTGGAGCCTTGCAACTCTGCTCTTCTACTTCCTCACAAAATATATAATAATTTGCTACAACTGATGGTTACCCTACTATGATGTAACACTGCAAGAAAATTTTATAAAAGACTTGCTTAGATTTTAACAAGAACTAACACAATTCAATGTTCCAAGCTAACTTGTTGCTTCTGAATAACACTTTGAGAGCATCTACTGGTAATCAACGGCTGCCATAAACACCTAATCCACGTACTTTGCTCCACTCCGCAGCCTGCCTAGGAGTGGCGGGTGCCCTCCTTGTCCCACACAGTGGAACTTAGGGTCCCAGATTTTTAACAGAGCCCTCAGTGTCACACACCTAGATATGGGCCAGAATTCAAAAGCTTATCTACCAGTTTCTGAACGCAAGTTCCTCATCTGGATGGAGCCATTAGGGATCCCAAGGACAAGGACCAACTCGCTATCTGCATGGAGCAGACAGGCCTAGAACACGTGACCCTGTTTCACAACTACGAAATGTGGGCACGAATGGTACATGCTTCAATTTGGCAATTTAAATTTTTTACTTCGATTAAATTTAAAGTTGTCAAGTAAATGAATTTAATTAGACCCAGTTAAATTGGCTGATTTAAACTGAAACCAAATGCCGTCGACTAACACTGAGTCTGCTGCGTGTGGAGCACTGCCTAGGAAAGCACCTGGACGGCGCTGATGCTGCAGCCGCGTCCTCACCCTCCTTCCCATTACCCCTGGGAGATCACGGCCAGCAGACGTCACCTGGGATCTGTCGACCAGAAAACGGTGGAGAAGTCACTTTTTACATTATTTTAGAAATCACACCTACATTTAAATATGTAGTTATTTAACAAACCGATCAAGGTGTCTCATCTGTCCTCAATATTTGCGAGAATGTTTCACCTCACCCATTAGTCAATCGCACTGAGTCCTGTAACCAGCTGTCTCCACTGCGACCTGTAAGAACCTGAGCCACCCTCTCCTTGGTGGTCCCCCAGGTTACCTCTCCTATTTCCACCCACCCCCTCAGTCTTGGATCATCTGTTGTTAGTCTTGGTCATAGCCCCTGTTTAAATGGACCTGGTCCATTTATACGCTGTTCCAGTGATTTCACCCACTGATGGTTCTAAGTCCACCCCACAGGCGGAAGGCCCAAAAGTCACCACTCCCTTCCCCTGCACTTCTGTCTGCCTTGTTGATTCCATACTTCTCCAGATTACACTTTGCATCTTCTCATCACTCAGATTCAACACCCATCTGAGCCCAGGTCTCTGGAGTGAAACGCTCAGGTTTTTAGGGCTGTTGGATTTCTCTTCTTCTCATCATGACTTCCCGTGTCACGTGTGTTCATCTGGACCACTGCAGGAGCCTGGCCTCATGTGTAGTCTCTCTGCCTTCCGGGCGGCCCTACCAAATACCCCCAGCACACTGCTGCCTGTCCGGAGCTCTGTCTGAAGCATCTGCCTGAGTATTTCATTCCCTGCTGTCAACCTGGTTTGACCCCTGCACCATAAGACAGATCCTACTGCCCTCAACCTGCCAAACAAGACCCCCAAGCCCTGGTGTTCGGGTCAAACTCATCATCCCGATGACAGCTCATCGTTAAGCCTGGCTAAACAGAAAACACCGGTACATGCTTCATCATTTCAGGTCTCCTTGCCCCTTGAATCCTGCCACCTCCTCCATCTACTGTGCTCTGGAACGTTTCAATATAATGACCACTAGCTACAAATTCTGCCTTTTAATTCTTCATTAAAAAAGTAAAAATACCCACCGCATCTTGAAGACCTGTCACCAAATTAAAAAATCAATATTTTATATTGATTTCGTATTGAAATGATAAGACTTCAGACACATTCAGTTAGATAAACTGTGTAGCAGCATCAGTTCCGCTTTACCTGTTCCTGCTCGGTGTACAGACACACAGACTCTGCACTCAGAGCTTGTGTTACACACCTAGCGCACAGTGCTGCGCCCCCTCTGGGCCTCCCCAACCCCTCTGAGCCCTCTTCTCTCCACCGAAGTTCTTCACAGGTCCCCTGACTCTGCCTAGGAATCAGCTCCTTCAGTTCCCACCTTCCTCAGGTCACCTGTGCCATCAAGGGTGCCTGCGCACGCCTTCACCCTTGTCCATCTCACTCTGTGCTGGTGTCTGGGTGCACACCTGCTACGACACTCAGCTCCTCCAGGACGGGGGTTATGACATCCTCACGTGAGCACAAATACAGTCACACCTTCGGCAACCACCCTGAGACAGCTGCCTCGTCCAGGTCTTCCAGATATTCTAAAGGTCCTACCCTGCCCCATGGGATGTCATCCAGGAGGATCTCATTTCCAAACAAGGTCCCACTCACAGTGATGGCGTTGGCAGTCAGGATTTCAACAATTCCTTGGTGAGGGGGGCACAATTCTGTCCACCACAGGAGTATCCAGGAACAGGAATCAAAGGAAGTCTAGGGCCATGCCGTGCAGAGTCAAGAAAACTGGCAAAAGGAGTGGGCATGACCGCCAGAGAAACCACCATGTATGACCTACACAGGACATGTCAGACTCAAATAGCTAAACTCCTTCCAACCCACTGCCCTCAGGAATGACATGGACCAGAGAAGGTGCAGAGTCACACAGCCTTGCTGGCCTAATAATATATTTTAAAATACAACTTTTCACATAAAATGTATCTCAATTTCCAATGAAGGTAGAATCACTCCTAACATGTAAGATAGGGACAGTGTGTCCACTGGACACCTGTCACTTCACAACGTGACAAAATTTTCAGAAAAAACACAACTGAAAGAAATATGTTGAATGCCTAGGGAATGTAGCAAGGAGTTTGCACACGGCATTCTACCTAGCCCCACTGCAGTCCCCATCAGTTTTGGAAGGCTGTCACTTTGTGAACAGACATTGGCCATACCAGCCACACCAACAGGGACCCCTCCTACCTGTTCTGAGTGTTGCACAGATCATTACAGCAATTTTGTCCAGTTTATCTGCTCTGTCCAGGAGACCTGCTGCAAAGAAGTCAGGCAGATAGGGTTGGTGTCCAGTGTTCAAGAGAATCCTGCCACTTTGGGGTCTCAGTTCCAGCGGAACAAACATTAAGACCTGCCTGCAGCCCCCAGACCTCCGCCACAACCTCAGGCTCCTCGGCCAGAGCCAGCCCTGTCCTCGGGACTAGACGTGGCACCCACACATCCCCCAACAACAGCTGTGCTGCTGTTCACGTGACTCTTCAGCTCTGCCAGGGAAAACTTGGCCCACATCTACCTTTGTCTCTCTTCTTCTTCTCTTTTGCACTGTGTATTAAACTCAGAGTCTTCACTCTGATCTACAGCCTCAGTCTTTTTTGCTAAATTTTGAGATGAGGTCTTGCCAAGTCAGTAATTTGTTCAATCTTGGCTCGACTTGACTCTTCCTGCCTCAGCCTCCCAGGGCATTCATCACCATGCCCTGCTTCTTTGTCTGCTTCTACAAATCTGTCTCCCTGAGGTGGGAGAGGGGGCAAGGAATGCAGAGTACGGCAGGAAAAAGACGGAGAATACAATCCTCCGGGCTTATTGGTGCCAACACCTCAAAAGGCTTCAGAAAGCTCCTCTTTCTTCCCCTTAGAACCTTTACAAAGGAGTTTTCACTTTGCTTCTGTTTTAATGGACGTTAGTCTATGTGTGATAAGCACTCCAAATTCCACCCACAGAGAGGCAAACATCAGCGTTCTCCCCCCACGCTTAGCATTTGTCATGAGACAAACTTGCACAGATCTAGGCAGAAACAGCAGATACAGAGGCTCACCCCTGTGACACGCAGGTGTGGCTGCGCTGTGCATGTCACCTCTCACTAGCCCAGTCACCTGCCTATTCTTAATTCTCCCCAGGCATATCGAGGTACCAAGAACTCTTAAATGATGCTGCGGTTTACACGAACTTAGACAACAAAAGGGACCCCTCTCTACCTTGTATCATCACCTTCAATAAAAACGCTGCAGAAATATGTATGGAAAAATTAAAGCAACCCGGCTGATGGCATGTGCAGTGGAGTGTAGGCGATAAATGTAAGGCATGAGCAGTGCTAGTGACATCTTGTGGTTGGATCCGGTGACAACGTCTCCTCACACCTTCCCTGTGATTGCACAAGCTGTCCGCGAGCATCAAGCCCTGTCATTACTCATACATCAGCAAAGAGACATCTGGGACCCGAGCAACTGCTGCCAGGATCCACTAATGCACCCACTCAAACTTCCTCCTACCTGGCTGAGCCTCACACAGGCAGATCTGCCAGCTCCTCCCACCGAAAGCCCTCGAACCAGGGGAGTGAGGTGCTGCTGTTAAATCACATTTGTGCTCTTTGGTTAAATTCATACAAAAAGATTCTTTTCCAGTGTGGCTGTTGGCAATATTTGTGAACAGTGTACCCCATAATGAGACCATAACCAGAAACATGCACGGAAGCCAGCCAAAGGTTACGAATAGATCCTTAATTCAGCAACGCAAAAGCCCAATTTCCCATGCACAGAATGGCACGGGAGCACGAGGAATGGAGGCACAAAAGACACCTCTGGGTGCACATTTGCGTCTCCTGGTGTTCCTTTGCAACACTTACATTTCATACAAATTATTTTGAGATATTTTTTTAAGTAGAAGTTTCTGGGTCTGCAAACCTTCTAGTCACAGATACATGGAAAAGATGTAAAATTATTTAATTGAAGAAAATGGAACAATTGTTTTAATAACTGTATTTTACATCTGGAGCCCAGCAAGGTATTGAACACAAACGCATTTGCCTTACCGCGTGTGCATGTTGCATTTTATATCCTGTCTGCTGAATGTTTGCACTGTGGCCCCTATTTCCAGAGTAATTGTGAGAGCCCGTCATCTGGACGGCACCAAGTGCGCTTACCAGGTCAGTGGTGGAGGACCTGAGGACACATGTGCAGAGGGCTGTTTGTGTCGCTAAAAGCTGTGAAACATTTGCTATCACTACTCTAGGTGGTTTGCAAGCACCGTTCACAGTAGTTCACATCTACTGCTTATTGTACTTTTCCCATAGTCTTTCGAGGTTAGAAATCGAGATATCACCAGAACCACTTTCTAAAAACAGAACATATTGCAGAAAAGAGGATGTATTTTTCATCCAAAGTTATACAACTAGTGTCACATTAAGAACTACAAATGTTTCTCTCTTCTTGCTGGGTTGACCTTTCTCCCCTAAGTCCAAGTTTCCCCTCTCAGCATCTGGGTGTAACCCTGCCCCCCTCTTGGGCAGGAGCTGGTTGTTGAAGATGCAGAAGCACATGAGAGGGTGCTTCACAAGAACGGATCTGAAGAGTCCTGGGAAGTTTGCATCCTGTGCTGACTCCTCTTATGGGCAGTGCAAGCTGTGTCCTGCACAGCTGAGGGTGTGTCTATGTAAACAGTACCCCACTGGTGGGGTGCTATGGAAAATCGCATAGCCACCAACAAAGTGAGTGTGCCAGTGCTCACCTGACCTCCTGGGAACAAGACGTCTCCCGGGGCTGGAATGGCTGAGCCTTGCTGCCACCTGGCTGGCTTAAGGTGCTGACTCCCAAAAGGAGGGTTACCAAAGAGCTTTTATTTCAGCACCTGATACCTCAGAGGAATTCTTTTCTATTCACATTTTAAGACAGTGAGACACAAAAAGCCAAAGTTCAAGAAAGCTGAGCTCCCTTACGCTGAAAATTATTTAGGCGTTGCCCTGGAATCTGGCACCACAAGATGCAAAAGCCCATGGTGGGCCTCAGTACTGTGCAATCCCCTGGGAGCTACCCCAGGCACACTGCATGGCCAGGCCACCTCAGAATAGATGGCCAGTACTTTTACAGTTGTCCTATAGTCAAGGAGTATCGGTTAGTTAATTGAAGGACCTGCTTTTTACCCATAGTGGGGGCATTTGATTGTTGCAGCACCGACATAAGCTACAATCCACATATACAAAAGAAATTCCAAAACCTTACAAACATCTTGGTGACACACACGTGGGTTTTGTCCCGGGGTCCCCTTCCTGGGACAGGCAGGCTGTCCAGCGTTGCCACAGGATTTGGTTTCTCAGGATCCCAAAGGCCTGAGATATTTGCTGTATGTTGACAATATCATCAGACAAGCTCTTAGCTTTGACCCTAGTGGCTTTGCCACATTTATGACAGACCTAAAGTTAGTTGGTTTAACTTTGTCTACCCTGCAGATATAATTTACTAATTTATATCTGCTTCCTTTGAAGCAAACAGAGTCTGTAGGTGGGGACTTCCCATGTACTACACTGAAGTCCATGGATAAACATGCAGATAACAATGATTTTCAAGCAAAAAATAAAATAAAATAATAAAATAAAATAGGCATCTTTTAACCATGATGGTTCAGTTAAAATATTAGCTGAGCAATTCTGACAGTTAACTAATCAAACATTACAAAGAAAAAGTTTTAAATAATTTAATTTCTGTCCTGCTATCAATTCCAGTAATGATGACAATTCAAAAGCAAATTCCTATGCATCAAAATCCTCTGTTTATCACAATTTCCTGGTGTCACTTATTCAGCCCCTGCTCCACACTGGATGCTTTGCTGTGTGCTAAAATCCTCACCAAAACTGAAGCCACAGTCATTCCTCTTAAAAAGGTTAAAATGGAGATGATAAACACATGAACATTTTAACCAAGACTGACAGCGAGGAAGGAGAATAACCCTGGAACATAGAAGACAAAACATCAGCACGACCACGTACAGACACACACAGCACCCAGGGACCCAAAGAAATAAAGTCCCACCCCTCCTACTGTACTACAAGACAGGACTGCTTCACCCTGGGTACGGGACAAAAGAGAAAGGAGAAAAAATGAGAAAGGAACTAAAAAGAAAAGCTAATCAAACTAACCACACTTCCTTGTTTGTGCATTGTAAATGAGCACCAATCTGCGTTCTTCCTTCCAAGGAAGTAAACGTGGAAAGTGCTGATCTCCAGCACTGGATGCTGACCTCCCCCCTTTCTAGGTTGCTTCATTTCACAAAGCACAGCTAACTGAATGATAGATGGTGAAGTCACTTGGGCAGTAGCCAGTAGCTATCTCCTTCTGTTCTGAGACCTGCAACCAAATTTGAGCCTGTGAAATGGCTTGGGTGATCTTAATTTGACAGTTGTCAACATTTCAAAACCATTGCCAAGTTCAACCAAATGGAAGTCTTTGATCAGGAGTGGTTCTCCGTGTGTGTGTGTGTGTGTGTGTGTGTGTGTGAGCGTGCATGCATGCATATGTGCCTGTGTTGTGCATATCAGAGAGTTGCCAATCTAAGCCTGGATAATACACCTGTGCAGCTTTCTCCGGTCATGTCTCATTAGTATCACTCTACATGATGAATTCTGCAGAAGGGTGAGAAAAAAATGGCACTTAAACTTCAGTAAGTTTGGTCCAAGACAGAGCAAAATGTGTAAGCAAACATTTTTGAGTAGTGGGTGAAACTAAACACTAAAATATAAGAAAATTATAGTACAGAATTTTTAAATTTACATTAAAAAAGAAACAGGCTCTACTCAGGGGCAAACAGTTCACAGGAAGAGTTATTTAACCCTGGCATCTAGTTTTCAGTATGAGCATCTCAGTCTAAGCTAAATTTGAGGACAATTGAACCAATCCACTGTCAGAAGGAAAAACAACACAAGTAATAATAGCAATCACATAGACTGGACTTTTCTGATATTCCCCATGTACAAATTATCTCACTTGGAAATAAAAACAGTGGCTCAACAAGTATGGGATCACCATGGAAAGGTATGGAAATAAAAATGCAAAAATACCTGAATCCACCACATAGGGAACATAGCTCTGGGCACAAGAATTGTCCCTTAAATTTCCCAGGGTACTTAGCACAGAATCTGCAAGTCATTGTATTAAAGCCAAATATCAAAAAAGCATAAAGAGAAGAGGAAGAACATGGTTTTTGAGATTTTCTTCTCTTTTTCTCTTGTTTGAGCATGTTGATATGATATGATTGCTCCCCCAAATCATAGACCACCATAAAAACGTATGCTTGTGAATGAAGGCTTTGTTAGATAAGAGCAGGTTAAGACAGCATATGGTGAGTATCAAATGTTTGTTTTTTTAAAACAGCGAATGCTAATGAGCACAAACAAATCCATGCCACTGCACAAAGTGAGAAAAAAATGTTTTAACAGCTGAGATAGAATTTCTGGTTTATATAATGCTATTAATATATCCAAATTTGTCACTAGTTGAACTGCGCTGTGAAAGTCATGAAGATACTGGCATTTGGCAGTCAGGCCTGTCACCTGCTCCCAAGAGCAGGGATGTGAAGCCTATGGGGTCCCACATCCGCGTTCACTGGTGCTGGTCAGAGTTGCGGGAGGTCGGGTTCCCGAGTCCCAGGCCCAGCAGGGCTTGTCCCCAGCTGCTTCTCCCACTGTTGAGTTCAAAACTAGAGTCTCATGGTTGAGATGTGAGAGTTTCCTCTGCTGCCTTCTGCACAAGGTCTCATAGTGCACCAGGGCGGCCAGAGCTTTGTAGAATCCCTTGATGACGACCAAGCACGTCTACCTTACCACCAAAGCACAGAGGCTAACTTGGCTTTTGCAGGAAGAAGAGAACCCAGGGGCTTCTCATCAGCACAGAGCAGGTTCCCTCTCAGCACTGACCCATAGCACACAGAGGGGCTCAGAGGGCTGTGAAAGTAAGCAGGTTTTGAGGTATCCATCAGGGGGCCCAAAGCAGGTGCCAGCGAGCTCCTCCTGCTTCTGGTCCCTCAGTGCTGCACATTAGAAGTAAAGGGCTCCATAGGCCTTGCTTCAGCAATCCTACAAGTGTGTACTAGTTATCGTTTTAATTAAATTTTTATTTTGAGATCACTGTAGATTTGCATGCACTTGAAAGACACAACACGGAGAAATACGAGATACTTTATACCCAGTTTCCCCGTTCGTGGTCTAGGTCTAAGCCACCCTCTAATAGCCTCTGTAGTTGGAAGGCACTTGGACTGTGGGTTCAGGTTAGCTTTATACTCACAAGCAGATTCACCTTTTAATGAGTTCAGTGGCCGAATGCGCTACTTAGGAGACAGGGCTTGGTCGGAGGTGAGGAACCTGGGACGTGACCTGGGTGGGTATATGCGTGGCCTGGTTCCCTCCCTTCTCTTTCTGCTTTCTGGCTGCCACAGTGTGAGCAACTTTTTTCTTCTGTCAGGTTCTTCTGCCATTCCCCTCTGCCATTTTTTCTTGGAGCCAGAGCACTATAGGCTAAAACCTTGAGTTTTTGGAATAAACCTCTCTCCTTCTTTAAGTTGCATGTGTTGGGCATTTTGTCCAATGACTCAGACCATTGGTATAGTAACATCTGACAAAACTGTAGCAGCGCGTCACCACCAAGCCAGTGATGCTGACTCAGTCAGGATACGGAGCGTTTCGACCTCACAGCGGTGCCTGCGTCTCACCCTTAGCGCTTGCAACCACTAATCTGTTCTTCATTTTTATACTTTTGTCATTTCGAGATGATTATGTAAATGAAGTCAAACAGCATGAGACTTTGGAACTTGGAAGTTTGTAGGACACAGTTCTCTGGCAAATCGAGCAGGGTCTGTGTGTACGGGTGTACTTGTCTTGGGACTCAGCAGGGCTCGTGGTACCATAAAAACACTGCATGTAATGATTCACCCAGACATCTGGAGGGTTCCAGCGTGTGGTAATCATGAATAGAGTTATTGTGACTATCCATGTGCACTATATGTGCAAAAACCAATTTCTTTTCTTTGAGGTAGGTAAAATTAAGTGTGAGCTTCTGGTTTGTACAGTAAGTGTAAGTTTAGTTTTTAAGCAACTATCATGCCCTTTTCCAGAGCAGCTGTAGTACTCTACATTGCACCCAGCACTACATGAACAATCTGTCTCCTCACATTTTCACCAGAATTTGGCGTTGGTACTTGCTATAGATTAAAAACTGGTGGTCAACTTAATGCCAGCGGAATTAAATAATCATGCTGCTGAGTGTAGATGTTTCACCTGAGGAAAGTTACCAGCATAAATGGA
Source organism: Dolichotis patagonum (assembly GCA_004027295.1). Taxonomy (NCBI): domain Eukaryota; kingdom Metazoa; phylum Chordata; class Mammalia; order Rodentia; family Caviidae; genus Dolichotis; species Dolichotis patagonum. The sequence goes on from PVJX010005820.1 coordinate 32,623, forward strand.
GATGTGGAGAAGAAGTAAGTGCATTGAGGCGTTAATGCATTGAGGCGCTGGGTTTTCCTACGTGTTGCTGTTTGAGTCATTGGTTCTCCTGGAGAAGCTCTGGTCGTCACATTGAGCATTGCTTCCTGGCTCCGGAGGGGAAGATGTGTGCTGCTTGGTCTCCAGAATGGGCTTGTCATGCTGGCTTCCTGGCATGTACTCAACTGTGCTTGTCGTCGGAGGAGCTCGGGGCCTCCAAGTCGCTGAAGATGGCTGTGGTGCTTTTCAGGACAGCTCTGGTCTTCATTATGATTGTGACTTCTCGGCTCCAGCATAGAACCCTCAGTCTATCAGCACAGCTCCTTCACCCTGCTGGCATAGACTTCCTGGTTTCCACCACTGACCTTTGGGCCTTCCCAGCATGGTTGCAGAAAAGAGACTGGTGTGAGTCCTTCTTGTGGGCCCTAGACCTCCAGGCGGACTCGTGGGAGGCAATGTCATGAGCTCTGGGTCTTCATCTGGACTCATATGGGACATTGCGGTGGAATTCAGGCCCTTGGCTAAATAGTCTATGTCTTTAGTGTTGTGGATAGGTTTCCTGCATTTTCTTATGTTAACTCTGGGTGATCATCATAAAACAATATTACAAACTGCATGTCCTGACTCCGATTGTTCTGTGTACAACCCCTGACTACAATAGTACTTTTTGTTTTAAAAGTGTTAGCCATGTTAATAACAGGCAATGGTGTCCTGATGGGGTTTATGTCTGTATTGCCCTGATGACTGATGGTACTGGACATCTGTTCAAGTGTGCGCTGCCTGAGTGTTCTCCGGGTGGGACATCCGTTCTCAGCTTTGCCCATTGCTGAGTGGACTATTTGTGACTTCAGCTCTTCCCGGCTCATCCATTCTTTCATTCTGCTCCTCATTCTCCTGTGCAGACCACTGAGTTTTACTTCACACAGTGGACTTACCAGGTCCATTTGCTTCCTTGTATCTTATTTTCCTGAAGCTTCTTATATCTTTGCTGAGATTTTCTTTTCTTCCTCAGACTTCTTAGTTTTATCTCTCTTGTTTTGAATGTGTCTATGCCACCTCACTGATATATTTTGGTTAAGGGTTCTGAATATGACAAGTGGCTCTCAGTTGGAGCCTGGGCCTCATGGGTGTTAATGTGACACAGCTCTGGGTCCTCTCCAAGCTTCAGTGTAGCTGGATCCCTTGAACATAACTCCAGGGACCTGCCCTGCCTCACCAGCTCCCGACAGACAGAGACCCAACTCGATTGGTAGGTGATCGCTGTTGAGAACTGGGATTTCTGCCTTTCCACAGAGACCTGGCTGTCTAAGAGGGGCTGGAATGACTGATTTCTACATGCCCACCACTAACTCTGCTGGGGCAAGGTATGGTCTTGTCACTGCTGGGCAGTGAAAAATATCTTGTAGCTCACTATTCACACCCTACACCAAATTAATGGGGGGCAGTGGGTGTGGAAACCACTAGGGCTGCCATAACAAAGTCCAGTACTCCAACACCTTTTGCTGCATGCATTTATGTCTCAGTCCTGAAGCCTGGGAGTCTGAGACAGTAGACACGGTCACGGTCAGTATGTGGTGAGGGTTCCACTTCTAGCTTATTGATGCCACCTTCTTGCTTGTCTGAAAGGCCTTTCTTCTCTCCTGCTTCTTATTGGGACACCAATCCTATGTTCCCATCCTTATGGCTTCATTTAACTTGAGTTACCTCCTTTAGGTCCTGTCTCCAAAGATCATCACATTAGAAGTTAAGGCTTCAGTATATGGATCTGGACAACAGTCTGTGCAGGGGTTGGATGTCCAGGACCCTAGCCTGGCTATAACAGTAGGGACAAGAGTCACAAGTCCCCACTTGGCCCCTCTGACACCACCATACCTGGAAACTGAGTTGTTACATTAGATTCTGAGGATAGCACTTACTTGATTAAGTTTCTTTTTTATTCCTTTAGCAAGAAAGAAGATTTAGTGGTTGATTTGCCCAAGCATGCTGCCTTTTGTGAATTTCCAGATTCCTCCAGGATGCACAAGCAAAACGGAAGCACTGCTATGTCTTTCCTCCCATCCCAAGGATGCCAGGCATTCTGCTTCTCCTTTCTACCTTGGAGAGTCACCCTCTGTGTGCTCCATCTCCAGTGTCCAGGGTTGTTAGTCCTACCTAATGAGAGGAACAGCAAACACAATGTGTATCCCCCACGCACTTGCAGAAGTCCCAGCCAGTGTTTGGAGAATTCCAGTGAGTTGTCAAGACTTACAGCACTGCTTCCACATCTCCCCAGCCCTGAGCATAGAGGCTGGCAGGGCTCACACCTCATCAGCCACCTGGAAAAGGGAGTGTCATTCTGTTCACCTCAGTTTCCATCTGAAGCCTACACTGTGTGCATCCCCTGCCTGGCCACACTGAACTGAGAGGCATGAGCTCCTGTGTGCTACATTTTCAGGGCTCAACCCAAGATAGAAGCACACTGAGATGAACTGCGACACAACGAGCATTGCCCTGGATGACTTTAGGGTTGGATAAACACAACCCAACTCGGTAGGGCAGCAGCCAGGAGAGAATTGGGGTGCATGTGTCCACCATTTGGAGTCTGGTATAAGAGAAGCCTAAGCTTCTGCACAGTGCTCCTCCTGATTAAGCCAGGCCCACCAGAGTATTCACCCCGATGTAAAATCAGCTGACAAGGCGTTAGTGACGTATGCAAAACCCTTGGGAGCAAAGCCAGCTTTGTATTTGCTAGAATAAGTGGACAAAGTTGCTCATGTGCTGCACAGTAGCACCGGTTGCCTCCTGTCTGCACGCTTTTAGCTGGGTTAGGTGACATACCGAGAAAGCCCCTCACAAGTGGTAACGGAGTGGGTAGATAAAGGGGACTGGCCACTGCCAGCTCTCAAGCCTTTCACTCTTGTCACATTATAGATATGACCCTCATGCAAGCCTCATTTTTTACAATATTCAAAAGATATTACTTTATATTTTTTAAAAGAATTAAAAAAACAGATGTCCAAACAAGTTCACATCCACAATGGCCTGATGCACTACACCAAAACCTAGAAATAGCCCAAGTGTACATAAACACACCAATGGGGAAAGCACTGTGGTATATCTATACTGTGTAATGTTCTTCATACCATCATCAAATGAATGAAAGATAAATATGTCACAGCACAAAAGCACTTGAAATCATCATGCTAAATGAGAGAAGTCAGGCACCAAAGGTTACATACTGCTTTTATGAAGAATTCAGAAAAAGCAAACTGATAAGAAGCAGAATAGATACAGGGCCTTGGGTAGGAGGCAGGGAGGTAAGTCAGGGTCTCATTTAGGGGTGATGCAAAGGCCTGGGGGCTAAATGGTGATGGTGGTTTCACGACCCTGTGAATGTATCAAGTGGCATTGAGTTACATACTTTAAAATGTATAATTTATCTTCATTAGTATATTTGGAAAAAGTTATCACTCGAGAATGTGCTCAGTGAATGAAGGTCCTCCCAACTGTCCCATTTGTGCATCTGAAATGCCACAGCAGGGTCAAGCCTTTGCATGTAGGGACGCCAACTCACCTGAGTGAGTTCAACCTCGAGTTCAACAGGTAACTGGGGCAAGTCAGGGGAGAGCAACCACTGTCCCCAACCTCTCAAATGAGTGTATGGTGAAGGATTGGATAAATAAGACAAGTAGTATGATTTTAGTACTTCAAGAGGATCAAAACCCTCCAGCAGAGTTCAAGACTCTGGGGGCTGAGACAAGGAATTTCTCTGGGTGGCCCATATATATTTCATTCTCAAACAAGGAAGGGGTTAGAGTGGATTACACAGGAAACTGAGCAGAACCCTGGGAGTGGTTCAAGGACTTTTCCAAAACAGATTATGTTAATTTAGGAGAACTACCTTATGTTAATTTAGGAGAAGTATCCTAGGAGAAAGTCTCCATTTCACTACAGGAGTGAAATGCCTGTAGCTACGATCTCTATTTTGTTAATTGGGGCTGGAGCCAGGTGTCCTCAGATGTGGCCTACCTTGCCCTTTGAGCCATCTCTTTGTTCTCCAGTCAGCCATGCCCCAGCCATGCCACAGTCCTGCACATGTATTCAATTTCCAGCTTCAACAGCTCCCAACAATCTTGTTTATACAACTTTCTATTCACTACAATTTGATGTCCATACAGAAAGACAATGAAGCTCAAATCAGAAGAGACAGGCAAACTCAGAGTGTAAAGGAAGGGAGAAAGGGAGAGACCCACATGAAACATCCTGGCTACTATTCTCTTCCTTTGAGTGAAGCCTGCAGCTCCCCTCAAGGAAGGTTTGAGGAAGGAGCATCTATGACCACATGCATGAACAATGGAAATCTCAAAAAGAAATCAAACCTGGACCTGGAGCAAAGAGGAGGAAGGGTGGTCAAGGGCACCACACTCCACATCCCCCAGACTGCTGAGTCTCTGGAAAAGACACCTCAGGTGGCTCCATCAGGGTGCAGAGTACTGTGTTTTGCTGCAGTGCCTTGGACTACCTGACCCTAGACAGAGATAACAACAAACATGCTCTGTGCAAGTACTGCCAGTGTGACCGTCCCTAACCCCTGCACCATGCCCTTCCTCAAAGGTGAGGCAACTGATGGAGCAGCAGGCTGGGTGGCACACTATCAGAAGACAGTGCTGGCACAGCTATGTCCCAAACACAATGAAAACCTCAAAGAAGCCAAGAGGTAGCTGCAGGGACAAAGGATGTCTGGCTTGCAGCAGGGGGCATCTCATACACTCCCTTGAGATATGATCCCAATCTTACTAACACTCAATATTACCACAGTGTTCTTCTGATCTTCCTATTTTAACTAGTAGTTCTTGTTTGGTTTCTCTCAGACTGTCCTGTCTTTAGAGAAAATTTGGTGATCATCCCAAACAATTAACCAAAAAAGTTAACTTGAGCTATTCCCAAATCTGGTAGGACTATGATTGTCCTGCTCAGTTGAAGTAGGTAGAATGAAAACTATTTTCATAACTCTGAAGGAGAGACATTTTGGAAGTTAGCACTATATTAGTGAACGATAGATTTCCCTTGTCTACAAATGTCTGTGTGCACATCCTTCAACTAGAAGAACCAGATGTGTAAATAAGTATATCAGGAAAAGGGTACCTACAGGAAGCCTCTGTTCTAGCTAGGATCAAGATACAGGAGAAGAGTAAATTCATCAAGTTAACTCAGTGTTTACAAATGACAAGCAACACCATTTCAAAATCTCTTCTACTCTAAGTCCCTTGTCTGTCATCTCTAATTCTCACAAAATCTATAAAATTAACTTTTATCCTATTTTACAGAGAGAAAAACTAAGGTTGTTGACCTCAGTCTTTACAACTTAAAATTTTTTCTTTTGTCTAATCTTGCATTTTGGATTTTGTCTACCTATTATTGAAAGACTACTATGTGGCCCCTCAATCTCATACCCAAAGACCTCGGCAGCTGGCAGGATCATCAGTTGCCTCCTCCCCCTTACCCAAAAGACCTCAGCAGTCCATAGACTACTCCTTCCACCATGTTCAGAACCTTGGAGGTCTGGTGGGAGCTTCAGCAAATTGTCACCTCAGTGGGTAAACAGGAGCATCAGTGAACCTTTCCCCACAAAAACCAGCTATAGAACCATGGTGAGCCAAAAAAGAATGTGGGTGAGTCCTTCTTCCATACAGAAAACACCAGGTGGGTAGAGGACAACGTCAACAAGGCCTCCCCCACCCCAGAGGAACTCGAAAGGGCCCACGAGACCCCCAGCTGAGGCATACTATAGCCAGGTAGATCTGGCAACCTGGAACAGCCTGAAGCCACAGAAACAATAGGAGCTAAGGGTTGGCTTGCGTCAATACTCTTAGGCTGGTTAGCCTAGGGACAATATAAGACACACTCAACAGGCCCTGTAGGAGGAATTCAGGTGACTGGTCCCTCCCTTTCATTGTGGGACCCAGCAACCGGACAAACATCAGCCACACAGTAGGACCCTAAGACACACACAATGGACAATTGAGACTAGTGGGATTGAAAAAACCGAACTATTATCCCAAGAAGTGAAAATGACAATACAAAAAAGCAAAACTTAATCTCAAGCCTCCGGTATATCAGGAACAACTATAGGAGGAGACATCAAAACACAGGACATTACAAGTCATACACCTGAAATTTCTGAAAAGATACCAAGCAAAATAAAGAAAAAAATCCATGAGGCTATGGAGGAAATCAGATTAGAAATAACCTCTCAGGTGAAGAAAGAAACGGCAACCTTAATAAAGAAGTTGCTCACATTGCTGTGGAAGACATAGATTTAAAAAAGTACAGGAGCATGGGAAACTGATGGAAGCCTTGAATGAAAAATTTAAGAAAGATATAGAATTCATGAAGCAAATTCAAAGAAATATCCAGGAAATAAAAAAAACCCCATTGAAAGCTGGCAAAACTGTTTAAAAGAAGCTGGGAATAGACTTTCGGACCTTTAAGACATGATCACTAACAATCATGAAAGGAAAGAACTTTTTAAAATAACAAGAAAGCATGATATAATAATATAATAGCTTCAAGACAATAAAAAGAGAAATGATATAAGACTGACAGGCATCAATGAAAATGCAGGAGTCAACACAAATGACATTTAAAAAATCTATTCACAGAAGTAATAGCAGAAAAATTCCCAAACATGGGAAAAGAATCAGATATACAGACAACTGAGGTATACAGAATGCCAGACAGTCATAACCAAAATAAATCAACACCCAGACATGTAATTAAGATCCCAGAAATTCATCATAAAAACAGAACACTAAAAGCTGTTAGAAAAAAGACACAACTCACCTATCAAGGAAAGCCCATTAGAATCACAGCAGACTTCCCAGCACAAGCCCTCAATTCAAGATGAGCTTGGAGTGAAATATTTCAAACCCTGAAACAAAACAACCTTCAACCCACATTGATGTATCCTGAAAAACTTTCTTTGAAAATTAATGGAGAAATACAATACTTCCATAATAAAGAAGAAACTGAAGAAATTGATATCCACCAAACCTACCCTAGAAACAATACTGAAAGACATGCTAGAGAGAGATGAAAACGACTACAATTCCCAGAACAACAAAAGAAAGAAACTCCAAGGAAGGGCAAGCAATTAAATAAGGGGGAAAAGCACAAAATCAACAACAGGACATGACAATAACATGACAAAATTGAGCCAGTACATGTCAGTTATGTCCATCAATATAAGTGGCCTCAATTCACCAATTAAAAGAAATGGGTTGACAGAATGCATCAAGAAACAAAATCCAACAATATGCTATATGCAAGAAACACATCTGACTCAGAAGGAAACACATAGACTAAAAGTAAAATGATAGAAAACAATATTATATATGACAGGAACACAGAAAAAAGCAGGGGCAGCTATTCTGTTTGCAGGCAATGTGAACTTCAAAGCACGATCAAAAGAGATAAAGAAGGTCACTGCATACTTGTCAGGGAGGAAAATTCAAGAAGAACTAACAATCATAAATATATATGCATAAATACAGGTGCACTCAACTATATAAGACAAATAATAAAAGACATGAAAAACTGAATACACAGTGGGAACCAGGAACTTTGATGCCCCACTGTCACAAAGAAGTAGATCAACTAGACAAAATGTCAGCAAAGAAATAACAGAACTCAATCAAACCTGTGAACAAATGACTTAGTAGATATTTATGGTGTTCTACCCAACAACATCAGAATATACATTCTTCCCAGCTGTGCATGGGACATTCTCCAAAATAGACCATATATTATCCATAGAACATGCTTAAGTAAATGCAAAGGGACTGAAATCATCCCATGCATATTTTATGACCACAGTTCACTGAAATTGGAAATTAATGGCAAAAGAAACAGCAAAATCTACATAAAAACATGGAAATTAAATAACAACCTCTTGAATAACCACTGGGTTACAGATGAAATTAAAGAAGAAATTGAATAATACCTACAAGTCAATGAAAATGCAGATACAACATATCAAAATCAGTGAGACACAATGGAAGCAGTCCTAAGAGGAAAATATATAGCAATGAATCATCTCATCAGTAAAACAGAACAAGCACCAATAAACAACCTAATGCTACACCTCAAGCTTCTAGAGAAAGATGAGCAAGTCAAGCCCAAAGGTCATATAAGAGAGGAAATTATAAAGATTAGACCAGAAATTAATGCAATTGAGATAAGAAAACAATACAAAGAATTAATAAATCAAAGAACTGGTTCTTTGAAAGCATAACCAAAATTGATAAACCTCTACCAATCTTATCAAGAAAAAGAAAGAAAAAAACTCAAATTTGTGTAATAAGGAATGAAAAGGGTGAAATTACTACAGATCTCATGGGAATTCAGAAGATCATGAATACCTGCTTTGAAAATCTTTACTCAGTAGGGTGGAAAACACAGAGGAAATGTACAGATTTCTAGAAATATATAAATTACCCAAGCTGAATCAAGAAGATATAACAATTTCTAATAACCCTACTGAAATAGAAAATGTGATTAAAAACTTACCAACAAAGAAAACCCCAGGTGCTGATGGATTCATTGGCATTCATAATGCCAATGTTCTTCAAACTCTTCAGTGAAATTGAAAGGGAAGCAATTCTCCCTAACACATTCCTGGAGCCAAGTATCACTCTGATACCAAAACCAGAGAAAGACCCAACCAAAAAGGAGAACTATAGACCAATCTCCCTAAAGAACATCGATGCAAAAATTCTCAATAAAATATTGGCAATGAGGACAGCAGCAAGATGGTGGATAGATAAGTAGCAAGGTAAAGAACCTCTCTGAGAGAAACAGCTCAGTTGCTAGAATTTAACACCATGGAGAAGACCAGATGAAAGGAGAGGGATTCTCATGACCCAGGAAGAAACTAAGGAAAAAGAAGAAGAAAACAAAACTGTGGACAGAAGGCTGGAGCCAGACACACTCACTAGAGCTAGTCCAACTCACTGTCGCGCTGAAGTCGGGGTTTGGGGAGTCTGAGGACCTCGACAGAAGGATGCATTGCAACAGAAAATGGAGCCTACATGGAGATCTGAACTGGCCTGCTCTGGGTGCTTGGAATTTGGTCCTCCCATAGGAGGGGGTGACCAGCTTGGCACCATCTTGGAACCAGACAGGACAGGCCTGAACTCAGAACCATAGCGGCTTCATTTGGCCATTCCTGGTGTGGACCAGATTGGTGAGAATGGCCTGGACTGGGGCCCACCCCTGAGCAGGACCCAACAGCGAGGGACAAACTTGCCCCTGAAGTTGTCCTGAACCAGTTCTGTCCACAAAGCACACACTAACGTGGCGAAGACCCCCAGAGGTTGACTGGCTCAGAGGGGAGGGGCCAGCCTGCACCACCCTTGCTTGCACCTCAGTGATCACCAGCAATCTGGAGAGGGAAGCAATCCCTAGCCAGCATGCTTCGTAGTAATCATAACCAATACAGAAAGGGCCTGGGACCTCCACTCTAACACCCGTCTGGGAGAAACCAGAAATATGACAAGAGAAAGAAACAAGAAAAAAATCTCCAGCCACCAACCCAGGGAAAATGGGAGCAGGAGAGGCAAACACAGAAGAGATCAAGGGCAGTGAACATACAGTATTGGAAACAGCATCAGCTGACATAAAGAAATATCTTCGTGACATTATAGAAAAACTCAAAACAGAAATTCTAATGCAAATAAAGCAAGATATAAGAGGATTAATAAAAGAAATGCTAAGCACCTGTCAAGAAGACACAGACGCAAGAATAGAGGAACATAGAAAAAGGAGGGAAACCTTCAATTAAGAATATTTTAAAAATCTAGAATACATGAAACAGATTCAGAGAGATTACCAGGAAATTAAAAACTCCATTGAAATTGGCAAAAATGCTGGAAAGAAACTAAAGATAGACTATCAAACCATAAAGACATGTTTGCAATGTGGGATCGTGAAAGGAAAAATCTCTTTAAAATAACAAGGAAACAAAAGTAACAATACAAAGGTTAGAAGACAACAAGAGGATCTATAACTTAAGAATAAAAAATGTGAGTGAAGAAGCAGGAATAAACACAAATGAAATACAAAGGTTATTCATGGAAATAATTATGGAAAACTTCCCAAGCATAAGAAAAGGAAATGATATTCAGATAAATGAGGCATACAGAACTCCATCCAGCTACAACTAAAACAGATCAACCCCAGACATATAGTAATCAACAATCATATAATATATAATAATCAAGAAATTCAACACAAGAACAAAATATTAAAAGCTGTCAGAGAAAAGAAACAGATCACCTATAAAGGAAAGCTCATCAAAATTATGACAGACTTCTCAACAAAAATCATCAAATCAAGAAGAGCTTGGAGCGAAGTGTTCCAAGCCCTGAAAGAAAATAATCTCCAACCCAGATTGATGTATCCTGAAAAATTCTCTCTCAAAATTAATGGAGAAATAAGATGCTTCCGTGACAAAGAGGAACTGGAGGAGTTCATGACCACCAATCCAACCCTACAAAAAATACTGAAGGACATCTAGAGAAAGAGAAAAAAAACACCAGGGTTTCAGGAATAGTGGTAGAGAGGCCTCAATGAATGGAGCAGACAGTGGAATGAAGAGGAAAAGTAGACAACCAACAGCAGAAAAATAGCATAGCACAGTTGAAGCAGAGAAGGTTGGCTATAATCTCTTAACGTAGATGTCCTTGATACACTAACAAAAAGAAACACAGGCAGAGTAGATCTGGAGGTAGGGTCCATTGAGATGCTCTGCATAGGAAATATAATGAATCTGAAAGAGGGTTTATGGATTGAAATTCAAAGATGAGAAAATAATGCTGTATGTGACAGGGAACCAGAGAGAAATAGGGGTAGCTTTTCCAGCAGCTGCAGATAGGTTGGAAAGACATGACACTTTTGTGCAGTGGAGAACTACTCAGCTACAAGGAAGGAAAACCTTGAGGCTTATGTAGGTAAAGGAATACAACTTAAGATCAAGCTCAGGAGTAAAAAGGTTCAGAACCACTTAGGTAAATAGCAGGTTGCCTCCCTAATCTGAAAACTAAAAGAGTTAGTGGGATCCAAAATATACAACGCATCTTGTGAATGTGAAAGGGGAGGAACTGTCTAAAGAAGGAAGGCAGAGGACATTGTTAATAGTGTATCATGATTTAAAAGCCACATTGTTCTCATCGCTCTGTTTAGTTTGGTTATATTCTGTTCCAGTCTGTCTACTTGTACGAGATTTGAGGGCACAGACAGCTATTTCAAAAATAGCATGATATACTACGGTAACCATCCTTAATTTCCTATTAACTTAATCTGAAGCCCTGTATTACTTACCTATAATGTCTCCAATGTTTTATTTTTATGGATATTGCTTGGTACTGCTATGTTCAATTTTACTATGCCTGATGAAATAGACAATTCTATTGAAGATAACAAGAGACATCATAATAACCATTGTAGATCACCTTGTATTGTGGTTTTTAATCATGTGCTGTCCATCCTTTTGTTTTGAATGACCCCGTTTTGTTTCCTTTCTCATTTGGTTTTGTTCTTTTCAAAATAAAAAGTAAACAAATGAATAAAATAAAATACTGGCAAACAGAATTCATCAAATCATCAAGATTATAAACCATGACCAAGTGGGATTTATTCCAGGAATGCAGGGATAGTTTAACATACAAAAATTAATAAATGTAACATACCACATCAACCATGTCAAGAATAAAAATCACATGATCATCTCAGTAGATGCAGAAAAAGCTTTTGATAAAGTCTAACACTTGTTCATGATAAAAACCCTACAGAAACTTGAAATAGATGGTATCTACCTCAATCTGATAAAAGCCATCTATGACAAACCAACAACCAACATCATACTAAATGGACAAAAACTGAAAGTTTTCACTCTAAAATCAGGAACAAGACAAGAATGTCTACTACCATTACTCCCATTCAATATGGTTCTGGATACATTAGCCAGAGCAATTAGAAAAGAGAGAGAAGGGCTGGGGATTTAGCTCAGCTGCATAAGTGCCTGCCTGGCAATATGAGGTCATGAGTTCAACCTCTGGTACCAAAAAAAAAAAAAAAAAAAAAAAAGAAAAGAAAAGAGAGTGAAGTAAAAAGAATCAGGATAGGAAAGGAAGAAGTTAAACTATCACTATTTTCAGAAAACATGATACTCTACATAGAAGACCCCAAAAACTCCATTAAAAGACTACTACAGTTAATAAACAAATTCAACAATGTAACTGGATACAAAGTCAACACTCAAACATCAATAGCATTCCTATACATAAACAACAAACTCACTGAGAAAGAAATTATGGAAATAACATGATAGCATCCAAAAAAAATGAAATGTTTAGAATGAATCTAACAAAGGATGTAACAGACCTATATGTTGAAAACTATAGTACTCTAACAAAGAAGATTGAAGAGGATATCAGAAAATGGAAAGATATCCCTTGCTGTTGGTTAGGAAAAACCAACATTGTGAAAATGGCCATACTCCCAAAACTGTTATACATATTTAGTGCAATCCCAATCAAAATACCATTAACATACCTTGCAGATCTAGAGAAATCACTCCTAAAATTCATTTAGAAAGAGAAGAAACCTAGAATAGCAAAGGTGATTCTGGGCAACAAAGGGAAGGCAGGAGGCATCATAATCCCTGACTTGAAATTATACTACAAAGCCGCAGTGATAAAATCAGCATGGTACTGGCAAAAAAAAAAAAAAAAAAAAAAAACAGACCTGAGAGTCAATACAACAGGTTAGAAGATACAAATACAACTATAAAGACACTCAGCCACCTTTGTTTGACAAAGGGACTAAACATGTTCACTGGAAGAAGGATAGCCTCTTTAATAAATGGTGCTGGAAAAATTGGTTTTCCACATGCTGAAGACTGAAACTAGGTCTATGTCTATCATCATGTACTAAACTAAAGTCAAAATGTATCAAAGATCTAAATATTAAAATAGAAACACTAAATCTACTGGAAGATAAGGTAGATAGAAATCTTGAAGACATAGGGGTAGACAAAGAGTCAATGAACAAAACACAAACCACATGGGAGGTACTTCAAAGAATCAACAACTGGGATCTCATCTTATTAAAAAGTTTTCACTTCAAAAGAAATCACTAACAGAGTGAAAAAAAAAACCCACAGTGTGGGAAAGAATGTTAGCCAGCAATCCCTTAGACAAAGGACTTATAGCCAGAGTATATAAAGAATTGAAAAACATCAGTCCCCCCAAATTCAAAGACCCAATTCAAAAATGGTCATCTGAGATTAACACACAATTCTCAGATGAAGAAATACAAATGTCAAATAAATACATGAAGAAATGTTCAACATCACTGTTCATTTGACAAATGCAAACTAAAACAACACTGAGATTCCATCTCACTCCAGAAAGAAAGGCTGCCATCAAGAAATCAAGCAATACCAAACGTTGGCAGGGCTGTGGGGAAAAAGGAACCCTTCTCCATTGTTGATGGGAGTGCTGACTGGTGCAGCCACTGTGGAAATCAGTGTGGATGTTCCTTAAAAAACTAGGATTGGAAGTCTCATTCAACCTAGCTATTCCCCTTCTGGGTATTTTCCCAGAAAAACTGAAAATGTTATGCCACAGCAATACATGGGCACCCATGTTTATAGCACCTAAATGTTAGAAACAACCCAGCTGCCTGTCAACCATAGAATGGATAAAAAAAGATGTTGTATTTTTATACAAGGGAATATTATTTGCCTATAAAAAAGGATAATATTGAGGCTTGTATAGGGAAATGGAGGCAACTTGAGACCATATTCATAAGTAAAATAAATCAAACTCACATTTATAAATTTAGTATTGTCTCACTAGTGTAAAAATAATAAACAAAAAACTGGAAGAATAATAAGATCCAAAATGTACAGTAGATATTGTAATAATAAAAGGGAAAGAAAGTGCTCAAAAAAGAAGAACAACTAGGATAAGGGAAAGGAGAACATGAAGAAAGGAAAAGATTACATGTGTGTAGATATACATATATTAAATTTATGTATGTATATGTATGCAAGATAGATAACTATACTACTAATCTCTGTTAGTTCATCAAAAAGAACAATTTGTGCTGTCACTGTCTGTTCATTTTCTATGTCTCAGTCTTGTAACCTGAACAACTACTTTTAAGATAACAATATGCAATATATTAACTAGTGTTAATTTCCTAATATTTTTTAAAATTCTGTGTCATTTTATACTTTTTTCTGTTTTGCTTTTTAAAATTAAATTAAATTAAAATAAAAAGAAAGCAAATATGATGATTAGCTATGTTACAGTTAGAATCACACTGGCTTACTGTGGATTACTGTCTTTGAGTTAAATAACTTACCATCATTACTGACATGAGACTTCTCCTCACTAACTACAGTTTTGCTAAAGAAAGTGTATGTTTCTCTTTTCTAAAATTGCTGAAAGCGAATGTTTATTGAGGCCAGAAAAACCCAACAACCTGAAGCTAAATTGCTATTAACTTCAATTTTACATTTGTTTTGATTGCCAAACTAGCAATATAGGTTTTCTCCATTTCTATAATTTTATAAGGTGAAAACATCATAAATGAAGATAAAATAGAGCAAGCATAGATTCATAGTAGCTAAAACAAATATTAACACCCATAAAATACACAATGAATGAAACCAGTGAAAAACCCCAGGCAAGCAGACAATGTATATGAATAAGTTTGTTACCACAAATATTTGGAATTGTACAATATTTATGAAAATATGCTCAACATTCAACAAAATGTGAAATAAAATCAGGTCATAAATTCTGTTGCTACTAGTGACAGACTAATCTACAAATCAAAAATACAAACTGGAAAAATACAAAACTTAGAGCTTCAACAAAAGGAAAGAACTTAAAGAGGAGATGGTTTTGTAACGAAGGGCACTGCACAGGGTGAGACGTGATTTTGCAGCTCTGTGCTGAGGGCACAGACCTATGTGCTTGGTGTGAGGCGACAGGGACTGGTCAGGAAGCCAGGTACTGCTTCGTTGCGGTGTCAGCGCACAACGCTGGGACCTCCAGAGTGCTAGAAAGTGAAAGGATCGATCACATTGGAAATATACGCAAATACAAAATCACCACAGTTCTTCACTGCATCCTGATTTGAATTAGCACAAGCACAGACAGAATACTGGACAGATTTATGTAAAACAAAAACTGAGACTAGAACTTTTAGCTAATGCCTGTCACAGAAAACAGGGGTTGGACTTTGCATTTTGCCAGGTTAATTGACTGCAGGAATATTTTTTAAAGGAATGTAAGAAAATCCATTCTATTTGGGACTCCCTGCGAACCAGCGCCATGTGTGGGCTGCCACCACTGGGGCGACAGCCAGACCCCAGCCTTTTCCCATGAGTCAGCTCCATCCATGAACCGCAGGGGAAGAGAACGAGAAGTCACCAAGAAGCAAGCCCTCCCTGCGAACCAGCGCCAGGCGTGTGCCGCCAGTACTTGGGGGACAGCCAGACCCCAGCCCCTTCCGGAGCATAGACTGGGAAACAAGAAGAAACAGTCCCCTCCCCGCCCTCTGTAATGAAGCAGCTGATCGGAGAAACACAGGCTGCGATGAACAGGGAAACGCAAGTTGATGCTTGTGGTGCTTGGTGTTTCACTGACTTTGCAGGTCTAGGGCCTGCGGTCTCATCATCTGTTCAGAGCATAGCGGTACCCAACGTGGCATCTACGGGGGATCTCTTTCTGAGGCTGGTTGCTACTGTTAATTCCCTATCATTTTGTTTTGAAGTACTGTATGATTTCCATTGTTTTGTTGGGTTGGATTTTATTCTTTTTGTTTTGTTTGATTTTGTTATATCTGATGGCATGGGCAGCCATTTCAAAGACAACAAAGATAAATTATGGTATCCATTTTGGGTTTACTGTTGTCTTGAAGTCTTTTATTGCATTCATTGTTTTGCTTTTATTGGTTCTATTCTGTTCTGTTCTGTTTGATTTTTACTATGTCTGAAGGTATCTGCAGCTATTCTGAAAACAGCAAGAGGTATTACAGTATCCATTGTTGATTTCATACTGTTTTGAAGTCTTGTGTTACTTACACTGGTTTGTTTTGATTGGCTTTGTTCTGTTTTATTTTGCTTGGTTTTATTCACTTTTTTAAAAAAAGAAAGAAAGAAAATCCAGAGACTCAACAATGTTATATTCATATTCTTAAATTGCACAATCAAACATTAGTAGACAAACATACAAAGTGACCATAGTCAAGAAAGAAGCAGGCAAGAAGGACTAACTCAAAGATGACCTAGATTTGCAATAAATAGAAAATAATTTTAAGTTAGATGTTACAAATATGTCCAAAAACATGAAGAAAATAAGGTTCTAATGAAAATGGAAAAACATAACAAAGAAATGGAATCTTTTTAAACGAGAACTTAGGGGCTGAGAGTTTAGCTCAGTGGCACAAGCACCTGCCTAGCAAGAGTAAGGTCATGAGTTTGATCCCCAGTACCAAAAAATAAAATAAAAATAAAATAAAACAAGAACCTAACACAAATTATAAAACTGGAAGCTCTGTTAAGTGAAGTGAAAATTTGACTAAATATGACTAAGCATCAAAAAAAAGGGTAAGTACATTTTAAAATGGATTAATACCATAATATAATATAAAGAACAAAGAATAAAGCAACAAGAATGTCCCAGAAGAATACTAAGTGGTCTAAGATACATATAATTGGAGTTTCAGGAGGAAGTAGAAACTTCAATAAATAAAGGTAAAATCTTCAAGTCTCTCAAAAAGAGAAATGCCAAAGGAAAAATATCTTGATACTAGCTAGAGAAAAGAAGACACTTCAGACAAAAAATAACATTATGAATAATATTTGCCTTCATATAAGAAACAACAGTGACAATGGCCCAACATTCCTAAGGTGCTAGAAGAAATTGTAAACAAAGAATTATTTATTAGGCAAAATTATTCTCAAAAAAATTAATATAAAATTTAAAAAGAAAAATGATGTAAAATAAAAGTATTCATTTCTTGTCCTATAAAGCTACAGAACAAGAAATGTTAAATCATGTTTTTCAAGCTAAAAATAAATGATATCAGTAAGATCTACAAAAAGATAAGATCCATGCTCAAATTAGTAATTACATGAGTTATTATAAAAAGGTAATTGTGTTCAATTTATTCAAGAAAATAAAACAATTCATTGAAGAAACTATAATGGTGTATTATGGGTATGATGATATATACAGTTGAAATATATAACAGACCAGACATGGTAGCACATGCCTGTAATCCCAGCATTTGGAAGACTGAGGCAGGAGGATAACTATGAATTATAGGCCATTGTGGGCTAGATAGTGAGTCCAAGCCCAGCCTGAGTTATATATGGAAACCCTGTGTCAAAAAAATTATATATATATATATATATATATATATATATATATATATATATAGAGAGAGAGAGAGAGAGAGAGAGAGAGAGAGAGATACAAATGGTGAGGAAAAAGTACTATACTATTGAAGTAGAGAATCTACATGATGCTAAAGAAATTTAATTCCTTATATAAACTTCTCATAAAGAAATTTCCTATCAGATTATTTTATCAGTGAATTCCATCAAACATTCAAGAAAGAAATTAATTTTACATAAGTGCATTCAGAAATAGAGAAGGAAGAATCTTTTCCCATTGTACTCCATATGGCCAAGAAATTTTTAAAAACTTGACATACACTGTAATAAAAGAAAATCACAAGTCAATATCTTTAACTGACCATATATACAAAAATTTTAGCACAATATAAGCTTTCCAGATATGTATGTAAATATAAAATGTAGTGTTTACAAATTTAAATACTCAAAATTGTTCAGAAAGCAGTCTTCCAGGATCCAGGTATATTCACATATTCATCTATTCCCAATTTCAATCTTAGCATGTCTTTTAATAAAATTTACAAAAATGTAAATGATCCTAAAATGTGGATGGAAATTCAAAGAACCAAGAAGAGTCACAAAATTATTGAATAATGAAGAACAAAGTTGGAAATGTCACATTACCTGACCTCAAGTATTACTCTACAACTACCATAATTAAGACAGTGTGGTATCAGTATAAAGAAAATTTTTTCCTCAAAAGATTCCAGAAATAGACTCATATTTATGTCATTAAATAATTTTGGAAAAAGACATCAGAGCAAGTAAATGCAGGGAAAAGTCTTTTTTAAAAAGTAGTTCATCAAAAGTTGAATAAAATAGTTTTCCTTTCTCCATGGGTGATATAGTCCAGGACGCCCAGGGATGCCCTCAGCCTCGGTGGCGAATGCTGTGTACTGCAGTATGGGTTTTCCTACACACACATGCCTGCAATAAAGTGTAATCTATAAATTAGCCACAGCAAGAGACTGCCAGCTAATCGCAAAACAGAACAATGACAGCAATATACTATGATAAAAGTTACTTAAAACCTATGGCTAGTTCCTTTTTTGAATTTTCCACTTAATATTTCCAGATCACAGTTGACCAGAGTTAACCAAATATACAGAAAGTGAAACCACAAAGAGTGAAGCCTGTCTTACACACACGGAAACACACACGGTCCTTCAGTCTGTACCTCACACTCCACACAGACACTGACCTGAGAAGCAGCACATGTCCAGTCACAAATATTAAGACTCTAAAGTTTCTAGAAAGAAATTGAGAAAAATACTTTCGGGACTTGGAAAAAGGAAAGGCATTCTCCTATAAGCCATTATAAAGTGTAACACAGAGGAGAAACAGAATAAATCATATTTTAGCAAAATTCAAAACATCTGTTCCTTAGGATGGCTACTGAGAAATGAGAAGGCACCTAAGAATGGCCGTACACACCTGTAATCCCAGCACTTTGAGAGGATGAGACAGGAGGATCACAAGTTTGAGCCCAGCCCCAGAAATTAGCAACTTTGAGACATATCTCAAACCAAAAAATGAAAATGGACAGGGGGCTTGGGATGTATTCCAGTATGAAGGCTTTGGATCAGTCCCCAGTGTTGGAAAAACAATAAAGAGGGATAGGAGAAGGCACACTACAGACTAAAAGAAAAGATTCTTAAAACAAATATCTGTGATGTATTTGTCTTCAAAACCTACAAATAACTCCTACTGCTAAATAATTTAAAAAGAAATAATAAAAATCGGCAAAAAAGCCTTAAATATATGAGGCACAAAAGAAGATACAATAATGAAAAATAAAGACATGAAAAATTATTCAACAGCCTTAGTCATCACAGAAATGTAAATTAAAACCAAAGTAAGAAGCCACTAAATACCTACTATGCTGGCTAATATGAAACACGAAATGGTGCTGAGAATATGGACCAATGAGAACTCTCACACTGCAGAGGGAGGAGTCAAATGGTGCTAATATCTCTGGCCATCTCCCTCAAGTTAGACACACATCTCCTATATAATCCAGCACTTCTGCTCACAGCTATATTCCCATAAAGAGTAAAAGATGAAGTATAACTGTATAACCTTGCATTGTTCCTAATATGAAGAAAGTAGTTTTCTTCATAATAGCCAAATACTGGAAAAATATAAAAGCCTAACAACATGGTTAAACAAGTGTGCTGTAATGCATGACGGAATACAGCTCACAATATGAAGAAATAAACTACTGATAGACATGTGAAAACCTGTCTAATCTCACATGCATCGTGTCAAGCAAAAAGGGCTGGGCCAAAAGCCACATATCTCGTGATTCCATACTGTGAAGCTCTTGAAGGAGCAATCGTAGTCCGTGGTGAAAAGTTGGAAGAGTGGCAGCCATTCATTCAGGGGGACTGTGGTATGGAGCTCATGGGGATTTTTGCAGTGCTGAATTGCATATTAGTGTACATTAGTGTGTGTATTTTGGAATATTTATATAATTGTGCACTCACTCTGTGTGTGCTTTATTGCAAAAATAGAAGACGCTGTATAATTGGTGGTTTAGCAATCAGGAAAGTGCACGCTCTGTTCTTGAGCTTACATGTGAGCGTACTGAGGATAGTAGGCAGGTCCCTCGCTATGCGGGAAGAAATGATACATACTCTTGCACTGGAATTGGGTGTATCAGTATTAATTCACAGCTTTCAGGATTTTGAATCTAATAGTAAAGAGAAAAAACAGAGAGGAAGGGAAATAAGGCCTTAGGGTAAGAGGACATGAAGCCCTAGCTCTGTCTGCAGAGAGGGTAGACGCAGTGACACACTCATAATAATGAACACTTAGATCTTGACTTTCAAATCTTCCACACACCGAGGAACCAGAGTTCCTGGCAGAAAATGTCCTGACACAGGGAAAATGCAAGCAGAATCTGGAAAGCCCTGCCCAGACGGAAGAAAATGCTCAAAGGTTGATAGGCCATGCAAAAAGACAAGCCAGGCAAACGAAAGAGGCCCTTCCTCAAGTTTGATCACCAAAGGAAACAATGATAGTAATAGAAATTGATATCCAGATGCTTGAGAACTTCCAATGCCACAGTAAACACATATTGAGAAGGAAGACTTGAGGGGAAAACAGAAATCTGAAACATCTTCTACCTCCAGCTACTTATAAGAAAATATACTATATTAATGCTTAAATTAAAAAGACTCAAGAGAAACATAATAAAAAAATACATATATAACCACAGGGGAATAAATTGATTTTCCAGAATTTCTTATGCCAAAAGAATTTGCCAAATCAGTATATTTGATCAATTGATAGACTCATCAAATAGAAAGACTCATATAGACAATCCCAAATTATTTGTTCTGAGATTGTATTATCCTGACATTTTAGAAAATATACTACCAAAATTAAATTTTTATACAAAAAATATTTGTTTTTCATATTTCATGTTTCTTTTTTATCTTCTGAAAAATGAAAGATTTTTATAACCAAATAATAAAACAATGACAAGAGTTATTACACTATGTATCATGATCATCAAAATAGCTACCCCAAAGTTTTGCTCAAGCTAATGATAAAGTCACCTGGCATTGTTCTGAAGAAGAGATCCCCCAGGTAAGCATACCTCAGGCTAAGATAAATATCAAACTGTGTATAGTCCAAAGAAAACTTATCTGTAGATAAGTAGTATCTGATTTTTTTCTCAAAACAGAATCTCAAATTGAAATTCTTACATGTCAAATATAGGTTTGGAATATTATATGTTATGATTTTCTACCAACAAATTAAAGCCAATTTTTTCAATGGAACAAATAAAACACAAAGATTAATTCACTATGAATGATGATGTTTAAATCAAATTGTACATGTGAAATGATACTCTTGCCCCACCGCAGTACCCAGAATCGGTCCTCTAACTTCACCAGAGGAAAGTCACTCCTGACCCACTTCGGGGAACTTGGCCTAGGGTCAGTCAGGCGCAAGGCCCTGGCAGACATCTGTGGGAGCTCGGTGTGGTTCAAGGCAAGGCAGTACTGTAGTGCGGAACGTGTCCCTTCTTCCTACAGACACAAACTGCGAGTGATTGTTGAATTCTTGGCTGCTGAATTTTTTTCAAACTGCTAACAGCGAAATCGTATCAGTGAAATACAGAAATAACAACAGATATTTCTGTTATTCCTAATCATACAAAACTCCTTCCCTCTCATACCTTATCATATTTCAGTCAATTTATTCATAAAGAGAAAAAGAAAGCTTGGCCTGGGGCTTTAAAAGGAGTAACATTCAGCTAAATATTTACACAGCACAATCTTCTGTATAAGCAGAGATGGTAACGGAGCCGGTGATCTCTGTGTTTGTTTGATATTTAATTTCTATCCCCCTCTTCTCAATCTATGCTGGAAAATATTTCAGAAGTCTCAAAGTCAAAAACTAAACTTCATGTAAATTATTCAACATTGTTCACATTTTAGAGGATGGATGATGTGCCTGCTGAGAACAAGGGGCAGAGAGAAACGCCACCAAAATCTGTTTGAAGGGTGGGAGTCTCACCTCTCCCTCTGAAAACACCACTTCGTGCCCTAAACACACAGGAACTCGGTACGCTGGGGGAAGACAGAGTAAGTGGCTAAAACCAGGACAAACCTGAAGAAAAATGCACTCTTATCTTAGGGCTGTCTCGCTTACATTTATCTTCACAGAAATCTGTGTTTCTGAAGACGCAGACTTTGGCTCTCTCAGGCCAGGCCTGAGATGGGCAGCCAGTTCGTGCCCTGATGTAGACCAGTGGGCCGGAGCAGGTCTGGGATGGGACAGCACCTCCAGGGGGTGAGGTTCGGCATGTCCAACAGTGCAAAGAAGGCATCCAAAGGGTAGGGCGGGAGAATTAGAAGTCACCAGCCCACCACCAACATTGTGCTATCTCAGTAGACACGAAGACTCCAGGGACGGAACCAGGAGCAAGCGATCTTCAGAATGTCCAGCCCAAGTGATGCTCGTGGCTTCTTCCTTCCCATGTTGGAAGTCATGGATGCTCCACTGGCGGCTCCCGCTGCCCTCCTGGAAAGATCTCTGTCAAAGGCCACCTTCCACTACCCACCCGAGACTTGATCACTTGGTGCTGGAAACCACTCTCACTGCCCTGATTGTGCTGCTCATACCAAACACTGAGCTGGTCCTAAGTTTCCATTGCTTCCGATGCATGACCTGCAGTCCAGCATTTTAGCACTCAGGAAACATATACTCCTGGCCACACACGCCACCCTCTATACACACACTCATCGAGCCCAGGCTCTTGGGCACATTGGCATATAAGTCAGGACTCACTTTCTGGGACAGTGACAATACCCAGGAATGTGATTATCGGCTGAGTGCATCAGTAGGAAGTAGGCCCAGCCTCCTCTAGGGCAAGACAGTGTTTGTGACCATTGCCGGAGAATGACAAGCATTGCACTTCGGTAATATCCTTGTAGTGTAGCACACGGAAGGCGCCATCTCCCAGACCCCTGCGCAGCTAGCAATGCAGTTGCAATATAGATGCTGCCAGTCCAACCACCCTCTCTCAGGAGCCATGGACTAAAATTAACCAGGCGAGAGGCCACGTGCAGCCCCCATCCCCCCAGGGCAGGCATCTGGAGGTCAGCATGACTGCTAAGTGTTTTCCACCCTTGAGTGCAGCTGCTAGGGTGCTGTGGTCCCAGAGACAGCAGCTTGGGGGTGACCTGCTCAGCAGACAGTGACCGAGAAGCAATAGGCCTGGAGGCAGAGTGGGGCAGCAGCTCCTGACTGTGGCAAAGTACCTGGCTGGACATTCTGGACATGCTTTGCTGCTCAGGAAGCCAACCTGTGTCTGCATTCGGCTTCCCAACAGGTCAGGGCATCCCAGGCCCTGGGTGGGAGAGTATCTGTTTGGGTCTCCAGAACAGTTCACAAGTCACCGTGCCCTCAAAGACAGCATTTGAGTTAAAAGTGGCCATAGGTGAGGTGTTCTCAGACTGGCTCTGGAGCGTGGCCACCTCATAGTAGTGCACTGGGAGGTGGGATCTGGAGTGCATGACCTGTGGAAATGGAACTGTGCCAGTCTCCTCCACTATCGCCCCGCGATGCCAGCTGAGTACAGAGCCCTGCCGCAGCCCCTTGCGGCCGGGCACTGAGGCTATGGAGGCACATGGCTGCTGCTCACTGTGCTGAAGACTTGAAGGGCACAAAAGGCCCACGGTTTCAAGTCCTCAGTTCACTGGGAACAACCTCGCAGTTTTATGACGGCTCTTCTTCCTCTTTCCACAGCCTCAGGGACACCAGTGGAGGCTCCAATCAGTGTAGCCTAATGTCCTCCTCCTTGGCAGATGGATCAATAATTGGGAGAAAGGAACCTTGAAGTGAGCTGGTGACATTTGGTAACACTGTTATAACTCAATGACAAGGACACCAGGATATCACTGAGCCTGCCTCACCTGGCAAGGCTGACACTGGTAGCTGATTGATGGCTGACCCGTAATTGCTGGAACTTCTAGCCTTCACGATTGATCACTGATACAAAGACGAATGAAACATACTAGTCCCTATCCAAAGATAGCTGCATGTGCTCAAAATGTAGCACAGTTCTCACATAGCAAGGTAGGACACCAAGGCTCTTTCTAGAAAGGAGCATTTATTTGTGCTGACACTGACTCAGCACTTTACAGGCAACCGAGTTAGAAATATTATAGGCAGTCAGATAGGGCAGAAGCCCAGATACCTTGCAACTGTAGGGAGACAGACACCTCCTGCTGTGGGCTAGGCCTCAAGACAAAAGGTAAAACAAATGGGCCCATATCCTAAGGACTGATGTTCTAAATAGGTCTCTCTCACCCTGAGGAAGTCAGGAGTCACCATCCCAACCCCCTACGGGAAGAGTCACTGATGCTAAGCATGCCTGTTTTCTATGAGAGACTCGCTTCCCCATTTGTCCCTGATTTAAACAATTTTACTGAGCAATTAATCTTAGTGGTTAACCATTGTCCTGTCCCAACTAATGGCCACCTTAGAAGTTCCCAGGTTTTCCTCACCTTGAACCTGTCTCACCTTGTGGTTTTACTCTATAAAATCCCTAGAATTAACAACTCACTTGAGATCCCTTCTGTCTCTTTCAGACAGAAGCTTTCTTTCTCTCAATAAATATATTCTGCTCTTAACGTCCATTGTTCCTAAAATTCTTCAATTTTAGAGAACATGAACTTGTACTGGACACGTAGTAGGTTGGGAGTTTCATTCCCCTGTATCAAGCAGATTGACCTCCACAGGCTGAGCCCCAAGCCTGGCGGAGCTTTTGCCTTTTATACAATTCTTGTGTCTTTGTCTCTCATCTATGGTAACATGCTAACAAACGAAGCTCTGATTGGGTACAGTCTGTGTTACAGTGTGGCCCTACAACTATACATGTGTACATAGGAACAGTTACGCCATGCTGTCCTCCTTGGTTTTGCCAAGGCCCCAGCCACACTCCTTCAGGAGGCTCCTGCCACAGTGGAGGATATAGGTGACACAGTGGGGCCATCAGAGCCATAACCTACGGGATATGCCTGGGCTTGGTGAAGGAGTCATGTCTGGGATTGGAGAGTGAGTCTAGCGCACAGTGTATAGAGATGGAAAGATTGGACTTTTAAAAATGAGCAAGACATTTTCAGGTTAGCAGATGGAAAGCCAGTGGGGTGGCATTTTTAGAGAACAGCACCTATTTCCAACATATGAATCCAAATCTCACAAAGAAGGAGAGGGGACATTATTCTAGAACGCAGGTGAGCGCCATACTCTGAATGCCACTTCTGCGTTAGAGAACAGCTGGAAGGGTTAGATCTGCACTGCCGGTAAGAAAACCCCTGTGGGCCTGAAGGGAGAAGCCAGACAGCCCCGGAGCCTGTTGGTGGTGGGAGCTGTGGTGACGGTGACGCTGCAGTGGCCGTGGGGCTCCGAGATCCAAGCAGGGCAGGCTAGGTAGGTGCCTCCAAACCTCGGATGTACACCCAAACAAACCTTAATGCTTTGCTTTTTTCTCACCCTTTCCTCAGGGTCTAGAGGCCAGCTAGGCATGGCGGTGCATGCTGTAATCAGCACTCGGGGCTGAGAGAGGAGGGTCTCTGTGAATTTGAGACCAGCCTGGGCTATGAAGTGAGCTCGAGGCCATCTCAAAAAGGCTAAGTAAATAAATAAATCCAGAGGCCTCCTGTCGGTGCCACAAAACCCACAGCACCCCCTCACCCCAACACTGCCACCTTCAATACAGTCTCTTTCCAATACAGTCACAGATTCTGTACCTGAGGGATGGTTTCAGGCAAGAAAACCCATACAGTAGGCCATTTAATTTCAAACAGTTACATTTTAACAAGTGAAAGGTCAGCTCAAAGAGAACAAGAGTGAAAAAGAGTAGAGATAAAAGAGGGCACTGGAGCCGACAAGCTGGTGCAGGCCTTGAAAGTCCAGCTGTTTAGGAGGCCGAGGGAAAACAGTGCAAGGTGAACCAGGCTATTTAGTGATCCCTCTCTCAAAATAAATAAAAAGGACTGGAGATACAGCTCAGTGGCAGGTCACTCCTGAATAAATCCCCACCTCCGGGGGGGCCCCCTCAAAAAAGGCTTTGGTAGGGAAGGACCTAGAGCCACAGCAGAAAATTGAAGCCTGTTTGGGGAGGAAGTATGAGTGTCTGGGATTTTTAAAACAGAGTAATCATTCTACTGGAGAGAAATCAGAAGGTATCAAAGAATTGTAATTATTAGCAATATGATTTCAACTTTCAAATATAGTTTCTACAACTTTATGGAAAAAAAAAGACTTTAGCCCTAACAATATATTTCCTCAGAAACTTTTGAACAAAATCATGGTCCATGAGAATATTGCAGCTTAACGCACTGCATTACCGAAGAATTAGCCAAAATATTTGGAGCAGTCAAACACGAACAGAATGGCTCCTTTCTCATAAAGCTGAGAGTACCTGGATGTAAGAATGCATAATGTGCCTAGGCATGGCGGCACACCCCTGGAATCCCAGCTTTTGGGAGGCTGAGGCAGGAGACTGAGGAGGAGGATTGCAGTGAGTTCAAGGCCAGCCTGCGCCACGTAGTGAGACCCTGTCTTAGGAAAAAGAAATGCAGCATGGACCAACCCTGAATGTGCGAAAGCAGCCCTAGGGGAGGCCACTGACTGGCAGGGATTCCAAGTGGCCAAACGTCCACCAGCAGCCCTTGAAGAGGTCATTCCGCTGGGCTCAGCAGGAGAGGCTTGCTCTGTATCCCACAAGGGTCCACATACCACTAACTGAGCACATCCTTATTTTCACACATATCCTATTTCTTTCTCTTCTGTTTAGATCTCACTGGGAAACCAGAAACTGAGCAAGAAGAAATTATCCCCTAAAACAAATATTTTTTTCCTTCTTCCTGAATGGAAGCCAGCACTCAGCCAGACAGTCTGCTCAGGTGTAAATAACACCGGATGTGTGGGACACTGCACCTTCCCACTCATTACTGTCAGGGATGTGAAGAGAAAAAAACAGGGGTCACTTATTAGTGGTTATTTTTCATGCAAAATACCCCATGTTCACTGTCATTCAAAGGGCATCACTCTGTCCCTCACTCACACAGTTTGAGACTTCAGGACATAACCTTTTATGGCATTTGGAATTCTAGAACCTCTGATTAGTGCCATATTTACATATCCTCCAGTAAAAATGGCCCTCCATAGAGAGGCAGGAAGAGCCGTAAATTCATTTGGCCTTTAGTCTAGACTACACATGAACTCTGAATTCAAAGCAGGGTGCGTTAAACTACATCACTCTGTCTTGTGATAGTGTTTCCATTAGTGGAATGCCAGTTAACCCTTTGCAGATGGACTAGCCTTTCAAAGCAGGACCATCAGTTGAGGGAGATCTTCTCAATAAAATTAATAGTTGCCACTTAGTTGAACTACCTTGACCATCTGATCCCATTTATACATTTCTGTATAAGAAAAATATTCATGTCCAAATCAGCCTCGATCTAATGGCCTCAGTAAGATTTGAAATGATGAAAATTTACTGGAAGTTTTAAGAACATCATTGAATTATTGCATCACCGCCTCCTAGGAAGAGATCACTAATCACAAATTTTTTGATCTCCAACAATAAGGGACCATCTTTTGTTTTCATTGCATGATCAATAGATGCTTTATTTCCCTAATTTGCCAAATTACGTTATTCCAGAGCCTGAGACTGCTGCAGCAGTTCCATCGCGGCTGGCTGCTGTAGGTCTCGGCAGACTCCTGCAGACTGCCGCACTTCCGTGCTGAACAGTTGCTCAGTGAGGTCCCTAAGAGTTACAAAGTAATTTCTAAAGAATAAAACTTTACCAAGAAAAGATGTCCACAAGCCAATGGCAGAGGTGTGCCGGAAAATAGACTACTGCCTTTTTACTGGAATTCCTGTCATGCTGCAACCACAGAACCTGCAGTACTTTTTCAGAAACAGAGATCACAAATCTCCCTTAATCTGATACTCTGCTCCGCTGGGTTTTGAAAAGACAGATGTATTATTGTTATCTTCTTCCAAAACATGGTCTTCCTCCAAGAAGCTGGATGTATGGGAGGTTAGCGTGACACTAGGTTTCAAAAAAAATTTCCTTTGAGATAACCTTGTTCCCATCTGGAACTTTTGAGCATCATTTAAAATATATGTGACTGAGAGAGGTCCCCAAAGAAGAAATGACTGCGTTTTCTAATTTTCTGCTTTTAAACTATGTATGCTGCCCCAAATTGTTGTGAGAACATGTCTTCTCCATATGTAAAAACTCTAGTGCTGATGAGCCCAAAATAGTGAGAAGCAGGAAATGTTAAAAGATCAAATGTGGACCTGACTTGCGACTATTCTAGCACCTGATTCCATTTACACTCCTTCCAAATGCAGAACAGACACATTCCGTGGCTTCTCCCACTTCCTTCTTCAGATCATTACTCACAATCGGCTTCTACTGTTTCCTGATATTTCTCCTTACCTTCCATCTTCCCAAAAACTCCTCAGTCTTTCTGATTAACCGCCCGCCCAGAGCCTTGAGAACAAATGATGAGCATCATAGCAATGTGTTCGAAATAACAATATTATACTTTACAGAAACAGACTTCCATAGTTGCTCATATTAATAAAGAGAATATTAAAACAAGTGATCTTTTCTACCCTGGCATCTAGGAAAATAATCCGTGTTTAGCTCAGTTCAAGAAATAAGAGTGCTTGAAATAATACATATTATCTTGGAAGGGAATCTTCACTTTAGTACAGTATTCTTATATTGTACCGTGTTTCTTACACAGACTTTTAAAAAATGTCTATGTATTTATTGCAATCAAAAAGCTGGTTTGCAAAGTAAAAGCAGCAGCTCTCTTTTATTGATCCCTTATTTTATGCCTATGCTACAGCTACATTCAGTGATGTTCACCGTATCATTAACACTTCATGGTACTGGGCGTTTTGATTTCATCTGGGACCCTGAAACTCAGAGACAAAAGTTAACTTGCCTAAAGTTACAGCTACGTTAGTGATGGCAGAAAGGGAACTGAACTGGAATCTACCGTAGCTGATACCCTTCATCGTGATGAGGTTCAACCTATCTGTCCTCTCTCCACACCACCTCTGACAACCGGCTTCTCAGCTTGACGGCAGCACATGAAGAGAGCCTGCTTGCTTGAAAATCAGCTTGCTCTGAAGAAATGTATTGACGCAAGAGAGCCATATGCTGCCCTCAGTCGAAGGAGGCAATATACTAAGTACATAGTATCTGGATGAGAAAGCACAATGAAAAAAAGAACAATTATTTTCTCATTCAAAACAGACTTGTTGTATCTTAGTTATCTGATCTGTGGTCTTCTAGGTCCTACAAAATATGCAGGCACAAATAGGCATTACCTAAACTAATGGGAAGGCATGAGGGTTACCCACTGTTTGAGCTTCTCCACCACAATGCACACCTTTATTACCACGGAGGGTCACAGCATCCGCCGAAGTAAAATAGTTTCACGCAAAGAAGAATAAATATCTGCTCAAGTGAGCCAACCAAGATCAAGCCGACAAGACCTTGTTCTCACTGGCCACCTGTAGTCTCACAACCCACTGCAGCAAGAGCTGAGCTTTCATAAATCATCTCACATGTCCAACCTCCCAGAAAACAAACAGGCTTCCCAGACTGTGAACACATCATTCAAGAGGAAGAGGACACCAGAAACCTGCCAAAAACAGCACCATCCCATGGAGAAAGGCCAGACCACCGAGCCTAGGTACATCATTCCAGGTGCTGGCTCTGCGCTGGAACTAAACCCGGCCTGGAGAGGCCTGCACCGAAATGTAACTTCCTCTGTGACGTACAGTCCAGTGACATGCAGTCCATGAACACACGCAGAGTTGTTATTTTCTTCCTTATAAAAGTGAATTGCTAATCTTCTGATTAAAAGATAACAAGCAGTGCTGCTGCCATCGGTAAGCAAAAACAGCGCTGTTAACATTGATGGGCACTGATCAGGATCATTCCCAGAACATCAGATCCAAAGCTCTGGTTGTCTAGGGCTTACCATGGAAGTACAAGGGCAGGATGGTCGTCAACGGGGGATGGGTTTATACAAGGTGCGTCGTAGACACCGGCTCTGCATCACAGTGCCCAGCCGTTTCTAAGAGACAGAAGCAATCAGAACTGGAACGGGAACTATTACCTGGGCAACTAGGAAACAGAAGTACACCGGCTGGGGTAGGGGGAGGACCATTTCTGTTGACCAGCAGTTCTGTCAAGCGTCCTCCATTGTGATCAATTAAGCTTACAAGGAAGGGAAGGTTCAGGGGACAAAGAGAGGGAGCAGGTATCTGCAGAGCCCCACTCTGGGTGTGGGAGGGAGCACAGGCCAATGGCGTGCTCCTCACAGCAGCACGAATCCGGAGCTGAGTGTGGAGACAGCTGCAGGCAGCTTTCACCAGCCCCTCCACACCTCCGGGCCTTGATGGGGACACTGCCCTTTTCCTTTTAGTAGCAAAGCAGAGGAGCAACCTGGAACCCTTTCACGCTGTCTCCTTTGTTGGGAGAGTGTAATTCCTGTGGCCTTGCTTACAACTGAAAAATGGCTCACTCTAGGACAGGTGGATTTGACAAAGGTGCCTGTGCTCTTCTGTACAGAGGAGAAGGAGTTATTTATTTCACACATCAGCCAGGACTCTGGTGGGAGCAGTATTCAAAAACACAATCAGTTCCATGGCATAGCTTTGTCCTGGACAATCCCTTCCCATCCCAGAGAGAAGTAAGTCCCATGGAGTTTTATGACCATGTATTCTTCCCTTCCACAAGAGTATTTGTTTGACTGACCCCTGACAGTTTCAGAAACAGATACAAATACATTCACTTTATAAAATAAAGCTATACACAATCCTTACCTCATTAAGATGATTTAACAGTGGCTCAGTTTTTTGTTTTTTGTGGTTTTTTTGGCTGAATGGACGGGAAGACATCCTATGTATATCAACTTATATTTTAGACCAGTATTTTGTCACCTATTCAAAATATTCCCCATTGAATGCTGTGCCCCAAGTTCTATGAAAAAAACGGCCTGTGTAAGAACTGTTCCTCAACATGTGCCAACATGTTAAAACGAAGTGTAAACAAACATCGTTTTATGGATGGATGGATGTAGAGCCATGAGTGACAACCACCAGCCGAAAGGCAAACTCTCTCTCATTTTAAATGCACTTGGATATTTGCTAAGCAAATGTAGTACAGTGATAACAAACAACTACACTATTGTACCCAAATGTCCCCTTTCCTCAACATTCATCTTCTTTCTCCTCTAAAAATGTTCAGACACAGAAAGAAAACAACCACAGTGTGGAAGTACAGAACTATTATAGAAATATAGGCCATTCTATGAATGCTTTTTGTCCCTTTTTTCATTGGCTTTGTGTGTGTGTGTGTGTGTATAGGAGATGTAGAATAGACCTTTGAGAATTCATGAAATAACTACTTTGTGCTTGAATGGCCCATAAAATGCCCAAGGAGGACCCTGAATATATTTTTTATACTCAAATTAAATTCTGAGCCTAGGCAGCTGTTGCTCCCTTGCCCAGTTCCCTGGACTGGTTATGCTGCAAAAATTGTAGGGCAGAGGTAAAGATGCTGGGCCGGCATCTGCCAAGCAGCTTAGTCTCCTCTTCCAGGTAGCAGGTGGCCTCTTCCACTGGGTGCTGTCGGCACCACCCCTGGGCAAGAAGGTGGGGAGAAAACCACACCCTGGTGACCCGGAGGACAAAGTCTATTGGAAACTGTCAGTCCCATCTGCCCTGTGCGTACGTGAGGGAGTGTGAGTGAACTGAATGTCAGAATAACAAGCTCTGAGCAGAAAAGCACGAGTTCCAACCAGAGAACAAAAACAGAAGGTCCGAGAAAAGCAGAGCCCAGAGGTAGTTTTTGTACCTGTAATCTAAACCAGATTAACTATCCCAAACCCTCCCCCAAAGTTATAAATGGTTTTTGATTAGACCACAAATTGAAGCAGGCTTCGGATTTATTCAGAGTGACCTGACCTACACTCTGCACCCTTGCTTTACCCTTGGAAACAGCACCATGACATTGTCATTACATTGTCATGGGGGTCAGCAGGATTGGGCATCGGAAGGCTTCCCATAAAGAGGTGCCCATGTCTCCACCACAATGATCAGGCTTCAGTTAAGTCACACATAGTACACTATCTTTGAATTCTTCATACCTTGCCGAGTCACCCATGCCTCCTCTTTCACAAGCCTACAAATGCTCAGTCATCTCCCCTGTAAAGTCACCTCACCACTGCACTGCTGAGGCAACGTTAACCTGCTCCTCATAGGCAGAGAGCTGACACGATGCAAATGGCGAAGTCCCTCTTCCACTCCCCTCTCCCATGTCTACCAGTGAGGCTGTGACCAGTGGACACTCAGAACCTTGTCTGTGTCTTTGGGGCTCATGGCTGGTATCCAGAGGACCCTTTCTCCTGAAAGGCATGCCATCCTTGTCCTACTATGACATCCCAATCTAATTACAACAGAGCAAGCTGGTATCTGTCCGGTCATGGCTCTCTGCATACCCACTGAGCTTTCTGTGGACTGAGGCTTCCCTTCAGCAAGAGCAAACTGATGATAGTGATCACAAGGAACTCTCACAGTACTGCTTTTGGCCATGAAAGCTCTCAGGCAACTGCAAACTTTTGCTAAAACTTTCAAAGATATACTTAAAAGCATGCCACTCCAGTTATATGAGTATATTCAAGATGTGAGAGAAGAATCCTTGACATAAAAATTACAGTACACACAGAAGACCTTCTTGTGTATGGAAGCTGGTGTGGGACCAGTCGCGCACCTGTAAGAAATCTACACACATTCCTAAAAGGGCCTCTGTCACCAGAAACTAAATGCTTTGGTGTAAACAATGCAGTGGCTGGGACAGCTCAGTCTGTGAGATGCATTGCAAAGTCTGACGTGGAGAACTAGCAATTCCATGTAACGTATCACAGCAGGATTAATGGGAACCTATTGTGAAAAGAAAAAAAAACATGAAAACTAAAACCATACATTTTTCGAGCTTTACTGTGAAAGTGTTCAATTCATCCCCAAGGACAAAGATTTCTTTTAAAGCTAACTCCTTCCTTATTAGTATAATAAAGAAGATAACTTTTATAGCTTTCATCTCTTAAGAAACATAGTGGGTAAAAACACCAAGAGATTTTTAACACTCACAGGAAAATATTTTACAGTTTAAAGTTTCCAGGGAATGGCTCTGAGAGACAGTAAACTATGCCAAGCTGTAACAATATGCTTATTTTAAAAGATAACTTCAAATTTGACAGGTTATTCTCCCTTGAAAGTAAAACATTCAGAGTTCATTTAAAAAAAAAAAAAAAACAGAGGAAACTAAGACCTGTGATGAGGAAGATCTCCATCTCCTGTGAGCTACACGCTGAATTCCAGTCTTTTTCTAATTGCATTTATCCAAAAGTGGCTGTACCCAAAGGTTCTGCAGTTTCTGGGTCATCTATGCAAACCCATGGCTGGTTATATGCAGGATCCAAATCTCGGTTGCCTCTTTCGGACATTAAATACCAGGGTTCCCATGATCATTTTGCTAGCACTCCACGTCTCACTTTTCTGCCACTCACTGCCGAGAGACTGGGAACAAAAGCCAGCTGCTTTAATCTCAATTTGTTACACTAAAAATGCAAAATTAAAGAAAAATGAGGAAAGTTTAATATTACCAAGGAATGTGATTGATAACAATGTGTCATGTTAAGATTTTTAATATTATAAACTGAGTTTTATGTTACTTTCTTCTAATAGTGACATATTTAACATTTTAAGACTGGATATAATAATTTTATGGGGTAAAATGGATATTATTAGATGATTATACTGTAGTTCTTTGTCAAATTCTTATATATTAAATACAAAAGAACTACAATAAAAATAAAAGAAAATTCTGCCCTCAACTGAGTGAAAGAAGACAATCCATCCTTGATCTTCTTCCTGGGCTCAGCCTTACCCAGCCTTATCTCAAAGATCTGAGTCATGTCAGTCTGTGGCACCAGATAAAAGGAGGCATTACATTTCAGCTCTGTCAATAATTTAAGATCGTTTGCTGCTGGTTATCACAGCTGCATCTTAACATTATTCCCAGGCAGAGCTCCCCTGAAGCCCCTTCATTCTCTGGAATGTATTTCCAAGGCAAATTGGAATCCTCTCGAAAGTCAATTCCTGCATAGTCAGCTGAAGAGACGCTGAGGACCAACAGGAGGGATACCATGCTTCTAAAAGCACCTATTTAAGCAATGTCACTTAAACCCCTGAAACTGTAGCAAAAGGCAGAGCAAACCCTAATGGAACATCTACCATAGAGTAGAGGTGTCTTTGAGGGACTTAGTCCGTAAGACAGGTAGGCATGAAACCAAATCCACGGTGGCCCACAAAACAAAGCAAGCCCTGCACTCTGCTCCCCAAAAGGGAACTGTTGGAGAACGTCACATCACTATCAGAGAGCAAAAGGGTGAGGTTGCTGGAGACTGGGGAGACTCCAGCATGTCAAACCAGACACAGCACAGTGAAGGTCTGACAGCAGGTGTTGAAGGCAGCTGGCCCCACTTTTCAGATTACCATTAATAACCAGATGCCATCTTTCCTAGCTCCTTCCTTGTGCTCTGAATTGAGGTGAGCATTCTAAATGTCTTTCTACTCATCCTCACGATACTTCTGAGGTGAGTGCTGCCACACTCCCTTGCAGATTAATGGACAACTCTTGTGCTGTCCTCCTCTTCATTCTCACGTGCACACACACACACACACACACACACGACTGACTCACAGCTTCCTTGGGGCAGGAGCATCCTGGTGTCAATAGCTTTATTCTGGACAGATGAGAGGTGTTCCTCTGTGTGTTGTGAGTCACTTACAGACAGGAAGAAAAATTAAGAAGGTGAAGATGCCTGTTAGCTTACACCTTCATTAAGGTGAGGATACAGAGGGACCCGGTGCCTCAGTTTCTCAACACCACTGTCCTGTTCATGATTCTCCAAATCACACTATTCTGATAAACAGAGGCCTTCAACTGCCTAAATTCAGTCATCGTTTTCCAAATACAGTAAACGTAAGAAACAAAAATTTAGGTTCACTTTCAAATGTGCAGTGACATATGGAACATAGTTTTGATTTTCCTTCTATGTACTTTTTTATTCTGAATCATTACAGATGTAGGTATAGCGAAAGGTATAGTGACAGTAATATTCTGATTATATAAATGCTATGTATCTGGTTTCATTTGTACTACATTTTTTAGTTTAAATATCAATTTAAACTAAAAATTCTAGGAGAAATATACTGACCGTAAGACACTCAACTAGTGCTCCAGTTTCCCAGGGACTGCTGCTCACCCAGATGTCTTCCTGGGCTGTTTGAGGGGATCCGTCCACCTTGACTGTCCAGTGTGCCAGTAATGAGCAGGCTCTGAGATCCATAACCATTTGACTGTGTTCTGATTCACAAAATTGAAATATGTCCTGTCACAATTCACAACTGTGGCACAGCGCTGTTACAGTTTGGGTCTGATGTCCCCCAAAAGCCTCACGCAACTCACAGCAGGTGGGCTTCTTGGACTCGGCTGAATCTAGAGTTTGTGATTGATTCATGATCCAGTGCAGGGACTAAATATGTAGCCTACATACAATGCATAGAGTGGAAAGGGGCTTGCTTTCCTCTCCCTCTCTTGTTTTTTCTGTCTTCCAGCATCATGAACCAGTTCCCCTCTTCCAAGCCACCCTACCTTGCTTGCACCTAGCCAATTATGGACTAAAACCTGTACAAACTGTGAGATGAAAAAGATAAACCTTTCTTCCTTGAACTTTGGGTGTTGGGTATTTTGTCTCAGAAACAAGAGAAAAGTAACTAAGGTAGATGCAAAGGATGAAACAAAGAGTTACCCAGAGTCCATGTCCAATCTAAACCCTGAAAAGGCACAGATGGGGCTGTTATGGTTTATACATTGTGTCAACTTGAGAAGTTTAGAAGTTTAACTGAAAGATTCAGCAAGGAGCCAAGATCCTTACTTTGTAAATATCCTCATCCTGTGCCAGAGGAGGGCATAGAGATTTTGTGAGCGCTACACCTGTGGCAGGGTGGGGGGTTGTGTACAATATACAGGAGGAAGAGGCTCCTTCCCCTTTTGCTCTGGATGATGCCTTAGGGTGTTACCCAGTGCCAGACCTCCCTGCCTTGAAGCCAGCTATCATGTCCTGAAGCCTCTACAAACAGTGAGCTAAATAAACCTTTCTTTCCTTCATTTTGGGTGTCAGATATTTTGTGCCAGCAATGAGAGAAGAGTAACCAAGACGGACAGCTCAGAGTGAGAAAGTCTCAAGCAACAGCCCTGCACTAAAGTTTCTATAGCCTTTTATTGACAGAACCAGAGAGCAAGGGTAAAAGAAAGATGAAGGGCATCTGGGCAAACAGCATGCGTGGTTTGGGTGGTTTGGATGGGATGAGTTAGGGTCAGAGCCAGTGCTGTTGCTGCTATAAGGTCCAAACACCATTTTTGCCTGAGATGTTCAAGTAATTTGAGGTAATTTGTTTAAGAACAGAGTTCCCCACTAAGTCACATGTAAGACTGCTGGGGAGTCAGGCTCTGGCTGTTAGTCTAGGCACCATGATCTGAGTAATATTTAATTGAGAAATATCATAATTATTGACACATGGGGTGAGCCATGCGGAGTTTGCAGGCAAGGAGATAAAGGATTGAAATACATTAGCACTCCACATGAGCTCATCTGTATGCTGACGGCTGCTGATTCTGACAATGCCAGGAAAGGGAGGAATAGCTAATCTCCATACCAGGATAAAAGTAGGTGCTAGAAGAAAGACATAATAAAGGTCCAGCATGCCCAGGATTCCATAAGGGAAGGATACCACCGCAATTAAAAGGTAATCTATAATTTCTGGTTGAATTAGACTGTCACATCATCAGACTATGGGGCCCCCAATTTTTTAGTGTTAGGTTATAAGCAAGATGAATTGAGAGATTGGCGGGCCAACATAAAGTCCACCCCAAGTCTAGCTCATCTCCTGTAGGCACGCACAGAGGAGAACATACAGGAATAATGGGTCTAGAAAGGTGCCCCCAGACACAAAGGCACCTAGGACTCTGGCGGTATTAATGCAAACTTGATGAAGGGCCCCTTCAGTATGGATAAGGCCTATGAAAATATGATTGGTATACAGTGGTTACTGGAGGTGACCATAGTGACTATACATTGAGCAAATTCTTGAGCTGAAAAGTACCGCTCATGAGGCAATAAATGCCAGCCAATAGAGTACCCAGAGGGCCATAATTTTTACCATACCCCTCATAGACTAGGAGGGGCAGCCAGGCTCTCCCAGGATAAGAGCCATCCTTGGAGGAGAGGGGCAGCTCAGGGTTCCTCCAGTTGACTGTATCAAAAACAGCAGGTGTAAAGCACAGGTGCCCAGTATACCTTGCCACTTACTTCTGGTGCACAGCTAGGCATTTGCAGACTAACAAGGAGCGCTCTTACCTTTGCCACTTCAATTGACTTGTGCTACAGTTGCCAGAGGTTTTCTAGACTGGAAGGGTTGCCTCTAGGGTGCGCTGTTTAATCTCTCCCCAGGTAGGTCCTGAGGATTCTGTGGCAGAGGGTACAGGGTCTGTTCTGCGCTTGTTGCTTATTCCCTGGAGGAAGTGTCAACTCCTGCAGCTGAGGGATGGGGTTGCTTCTCACCTGCTGCTCAGAGAGATGCATACCCACTCCCGGAGCCGAGGCCCGCCTCACTCTATGAGGCCCGCCCTGTGGACCAGGTGCAGCTTTCCCGTTTCCTCTGCTGTGAAGCAGTCTCAGTCACAATTTTAAAATTTAAAGAAAAGAGTACTTTGTGTGATTATTCCTGTGCATAAAGTCTCTCTTACCATATTGCCCCCTTTTGTTTTAATGATTGAGTTTTAAATAGATACAGCTCAGTGGCACAGCACCTGCCTGGCAAGTACAAGGCCCTGAGTTCTATCCCTGGTACCAAACAAATAAATAAGTAGAAAATCTCTGTCCCCACATGTGACTGGCAGATTAAGAACAAAGGACTGTCCAGTGGCCCTTTGGCATGCTAGCCTGATGCAGGTTACAGGGGTTCTGCTTGGTGAAGGGTTCCAGAGTGACCAACTCCTAAAAGAGTCTTGAAAGAAAACACTGCCTGCCAGAAGAAGGCGCATAAGTAATCAGAGTAGGTGTCAGCAGAGACATGAATATATTCAGGTTTGCCAAAAGATTCATAGTGAGTCACAAGTTTCATTTAACCCACAGGATTTACTCCTGCCTGAGAAGTAGATTTTATCAATTATGGTTGTCTTAGAAGTTGAACACCTGTTGAATGTTAACAGATAAAAATTATAAAGTTTCACAGAGAAAGCCTGAGATCCAGGGCAGCATAATATTTTAGCCTAACAATCATGATGACGTGTATTACATTAGAACCATTAGGTTTTGTTATCATCTCTGAAACATATTCAGTGCTCATCTTAGTACAGAATAACTTTTTGTCAGTTATCTTTACTTAATTACAAGATATTAAATGGCATAAGGACACGTTACCTTAATTTGTTATCTTTAACCATCTTCTGCTATCAGGGTGACATTTAAGTAGAATGTCTATAGATGCATTTCATAGGTTATTAACCTCTAACCTTTTAATTTCTCGATGACATTGCCTGGACCAGACAGCATCCGGGGTAT
Organism: Dolichotis patagonum; assembly: GCA_004027295.1. Taxonomy (NCBI): domain Eukaryota; kingdom Metazoa; phylum Chordata; class Mammalia; order Rodentia; family Caviidae; genus Dolichotis; species Dolichotis patagonum. The sequence goes on from PVJX010005820.1 coordinate 71,369, forward strand.
CGTTAGCTGTTGTAATTTCACAATGGCCACAGAAACATTAGCGAGAAAAAGTATTTGCATCATCAGCTGGACTGACAGGAACATTTCATCACAAGCAGTTGAAACACAAATAAGGGAGAACCAGATGCTTCATCCTAAAAGAAATTATCACCATAGATCACCAGTGTGATAATTTCTTTTCTTTTCTTTAGTTTTGTATCTTTGAAGGCCTGTGCAATGGGAAACACAACTATAAAACAATATTCCATGAGATTAGCAATAACTGGTATCACAACTATATAGAAATCTTTACATATATTTAGTTTTTACTCTTAAGATACATTTTAGACCCCTTGCCAGGTATGGTGGTAGATACCTATAATCTCAGCACTTGGGAGGCTGAGGCAAGAGGATCACTGTGGGTTTGATGTCAGCCTGGGCTCTGTACTGAGTTCAAGGCCAGCTTGAACCACACCATGAGACCCTGTCACAAAAAATTTCTTAACTCTTTTGACAGATTTTATAAAGTGTAACTATATTTACAGCAATTACACACATTTCCATAGCTCCAATAAGTTTTGGAAACATTGTCAATCACCACAAATAGACATTTTCCAATATACAAGTGTATCTCTTTCATTCAATAACAAAAATTCTTTATTAATCAAAATCAATAGATATAGACCAATTTTAAATGTCAGAACCAAGTTTAAAGAGATGTCAAATTTTGATCATTTTGTATGTTTAAGGTTTGAACATGTATTTATAAAATACAGCATCTATTACTTTGTGTGTGTTAAATTTATATAATCAAACTCCACAAACTTAACCTTAATGGCTCATTTTTTGATATACACACACACACATATCTATATGTAGATCTATGTTTACATATAGGTAACGTCATAAACTGACGTAACCGTTGTTTAACCAATCGTGAAGTGATTACTGAAGACATTTTATAGGTTAATATTTAAATACTCTTTAATTCTTAAAACTCACATATTAGTAACCAAAAGCCTAATATTGAGAACATAAGAATAAGAAACATATTAAGTAAAATATAGAACCTTTGCTTTTAAATTTAGTTTTGTATATTTAACCAATAATATCACAATATTTTTAGAAAACTATATTGTTTTAGACACAGAAAACTTAACCTCTAAATCATAGTCAGAAACAATTATTTTAGATGACCTGTTATAACAGATAACACTTATTTAAAGCTAGGTATATATTATTTTTAACCAAGAAAAACTTCTAAATTATGGTATATAGACAATAATATGTGCTGTATTTATAAAACTGATTTTGATGTTATTTTGGTAACCTAACAGTCTGGATAGAAATAGCTTACCAACTTTGAAGATGTTTTATTCTTATCAACTGAATTAAATTAGCCTACTGCAAACTATATGAATCACAAACATTTGAGATAATGTCTTGAGTGTTTACTTATTGATAAGCCAATTTAAGTGGAAATTTTGAGGATAATATAACACATACCTGAAACTTAACACAGAAACATGCATATTAACCCAAATCATATGTCACCTTTATATTAGTAAACTTTAAAGCTCTTATTCTTATGTAAGCCTAAAGCCTGTTTTAGGCTGTTTTTAGCCTGTTCAGATTAAGATCTGATGTTTTGAATAAATTCAATTGCCCTGAAAACCGATACAAATGGTTTTCCATGAAAATCTCAAAAAGAAACAAACAATGAAAATAGTGTTGAGCTTAAAAATAGTTCTTTCTCTTCAATGAAGCAACTGCCTCTGTTTTAGCACATGTTAAACAAACGGACAGACACGTGGACAGTTGTTTCTGAATCAGAGTGCACCTGGAGATACACTGCCCAAATTGAGTTACAATAAGCCTCTTACCATTTTTAGGTTTGTAACTATAAATAGAATAGTTCAGACCTCTTATAAGTTACCAGGCCATGGCCAAGCCACCGCCACCAGGGGGCCAGTCAGACCCCAGCCCCTTCTGGAATGTGGACTGGGAAACAAGAAGAGTCAAACCCCCTCTCCTCTGTAAGTGACCAGCTGATGCCGAGAAACACAGGCTGTGATGACAGCTATTGAGGTGAAATGCAATTGGATGCTTGTGATGTTTCACTGACTTTGCAGGTCTAGGGCCGGTGGTCTGATCATCTATTCAGAAGGTAACAATATGCAGTATGGCACCTATGGGGGATCTCCTTCTGAAGGAGGTAGCCACTGTTAACTCCCTATCATCTTGTTTTGAAGTCCTGTATCATTGTCATTTTTTTGTTGGCTTGGGTTTTATTCTGTTTTGTTTGATTTTGTTATACCAATGGCATGGGCAGCCATTTCAAAGATATCAAGATAGAACTTAGGGTGCTGGGAAACTGAGCAAGCAGCCAGCCACCCTGGTAAGTGGCTGTAAATCTAGTGGCAGGAGAGCTGACAATCAAACATCCCACCCCACCTCCCACCCCGTTAGCAAGTGGGAGCCGGAGATCTGAGCATCTCTTGGGAAGTTGACCATATGTAATATAGCAAATAAGGGGAATTTCCTTCTACCATCTCTTTGAAGGCATATGTTTTTATCACTGTTTTGCTTAGTCCTTATTAAAGATATTGCTCTACTCAATATTCTATTTTGATAAGTTCTATAATATTCTGTATTTCCTTTGATTCTGCTATACCTGATTGAAAGAACAGCTATTGTGACAATAACGAGATATAGTATGGTACCTATTACTGTTATCCCGGTAACCTATTGTGAAATTCTGTACCAATTTCACTACACTGTCTCAATTGGTTTTATTCCATCTTGTTCTGTTGTGTTTTATTACCTTCAAATTAATTTTAAAAATTAAAAAAAAAAACATTTAACTTGAAATTTATAGACTGAAAATCAAAGGAGAGAAACAATTGTTCCATACAACAGGAGATAAGAAAAAAATCAAGGGTAACTTGCCCATAACCACAGAATGGATAAGAAAGATATGGTATTTTCATACCATGGAAAGCTACCCTACTATAAAGTAGAATAATCTTGAGGCTCTTGCGGGTAAATGGATGCAATTTACCTGCATCCAGGTGGAGATCATGTTCATGGGTGAAACAGTTTGAACTCGTGCGGGTGAACCATAGCATAAAAAACAGAAGGAGTTGGAGGGAACAAAAGAGCACAATGTATATTATAAAAGTGATAGGGGAGGAAACACCTGGGAGGAGAAGGTAGTGATACTGTTAATTTGTTACTGTCTTGGCTTAAACTCTGGTATTGTTGTCACTATTCTGTTAGGCTTGGTTTTGTTCTGTCTTGTTTTGTTAGATTTTACTGTGTCTGATGATATAGGCAACTATTTTGAACATAATGGGATGTATTATGGTATTCATGGTTGGTTTCCTATTATCTTGTTTTGATGTCCTATAATGTTTTCATCATTTGTTTAATTGGTGTTTTTCTGTTGTGTTTTGTTTGATTTTATTATGTGTGATAGTATAGACAACTGTTTTGAAGAAAATGAGACATTATAGAAACCATTGTTCATTTCCTATTATCTGTTGTTGAAGTCCTATAATGCTTTCATTCTTTTGATTGGTTTTATACTATTTTGTTATGTTTGATATTGCTTTGTGTGAAGGTATGAACCACTATTTTGAAGAAAACAAGACAAACATTATGGTTGCCACCTGTTGATTTCCTGTTATCTTGTTTTGAAGTCTGGTGTTACTTGCATTGTTCTAGTCTGATTTGCTTTGTTCTGTTTTGTTTTGTTTTATTCTCTTTAAAATAAAAAAAGATTTTAAAAAAGATATCAAGATATATTATGGTAGCCATTTTGGATTTGCTATTGTCTTGTTTTGAAGTCCTTTATTGCATTCATTGTTTTGTTTTCATTGGTTCTATTCCATCCTGTTCTGTTTGATTTTTACTATGTCCAAAGATATCTGCAGCTATTTTGAAGACAACAAGCAGCATTATGCTAACCATTGTTGATTTTATACTGTTTAGAAGTCCTGTGACACTTACACTGGTTTGTTTTCATTGGCTTTCTTCTATTTTGTTTCGCTTGGTTTTATTCTCTTTAAAATAAAATAAGTCAATTAACAGAGCTCTCTTGCAATAATCAGGGAAAAAAACCTTTGTCAGAAAAACAAAAAACCTTAATGAAAGCATAGACAGTTAAGGAAGGATTTGGGCTGACAGTTTATCTTGTTGAAATAGACATGTTTCTGTTTAAAACTGCTAGTAAATTCACAAGGATCCTTAGGAATATTTTTTGTTTTATCGATGAACTTATCTGTGCTCTAAAAACAAGCCAGTCTCCTGAAGCAGAACTCTCAAAGGGAGAGAAAAGTGAAAGGGGTTAATGATAAATTTGGCCTAAGGGGCCGGGGATTTAGCTCAGTGGCTTAAGTGCCTGCCTGGCAAGCATGAGGTCGTGAGTTCAATCCCTGGTACCAAAAAATAAAATAAAATAAAATAAAATAAAATAAAATAAATTTGGACTAAAACACTTCTCCTCCTTTTTGAGAGTCAAATCTAGATCATTTTTTTTAAGAATATGGTGCAGAGATAAGTGAAGGTCAGCTAGGAAGGGGAACCCACACCCCCTAACAGGTCCTGGAATGCAGTCACCACAAAGAGAAATGCACAGAGCAGAAGAAACAAATCCCAACTATCTCAAAGGCAGAAAGACAATCAAAGCCCATGGCCTTTTCAGGGTAGATCTCTCCTCTTTATCAAAACAAGCCTCCAAAGACAAAAGCTACAGATTAATTCAACCAGATTGCCAGGTGGAAATTTAAACCACTAATCAAAGCACCCGAATGACTGCCTTTTAACTTTCTGAGAGCTAGATAGAGGGAGTAAGAAAAATTGTAGATTGGAGATGCTCTTTGGGCTTCATTGTTTTAGGCTAATACATGTGTGCTTGAATCTTTGTCAAAAATACCCATGGGGCTTCCTTTTTACTGATAAATTTGCTTCAGTGTAGCTTAACTTGCTGGCTTGACTTCTGTTGTCTTTAGCTTTCTCTCCTCTTTTATTTTTCTTCTAATTTTCTTTTCTTTTATTTTTTCCTAGTTTTTATTGTTTTCTATTTTTTTAAAAGTCCAATTCATATTGGACCTCAAAATGATACAAGGCAAATATTGTAACTCCCAACCTGCTAGATGTCTGATACATCTACTAGTTCATGTTACCCAAAATCGAAGAATGAATATTAAGAGTAGGAAATTTTATTGAGGAAAAGACAGCTCCCGTCAGAGAGACAGGAGGGGACACGCGAAGTGGGTTGCCACAGACTTCGCTTTACAGAGGAGGTTTTAGAAGTGGATACAGTGTGGGACAAAACGATGATCAACCAATAAGCTTCCAAGTTAAGTCGCTTAGGTAACACTGATCCAATGACTAAGCAAGTCCTGTAGCAAGTGTACAAGAAAAAGACAGGGGCCTTTTTCTGTAAGAGATGGGTCAGGTGGTCCTGGTCACCCACCTAGGTGACCTATGTCTGTTATTTATCCCTCAGGGAGGTATGTAGATGTAGTTGGTCCATCTTTATCTTGAGGCCCGGCCTTCAGTGACTGAACCTCCAGCCAGTGTTGCAGTGTGTTTCTTCTCCATTGACTCTTTTAAGGGCCTAGCCCTATCTGACCACCTATTATACTTCTGTTACAAGCAGCTGAGTTAGTTAGAAATATTATAGGCCTCATACAGGGCTGGGCCCTCCAAGGAGCCAGTACAAAAGGCCAAATACCTTGCAGCCTCGAAGGAGACGGACACCTCTGCTGTAGGCCAGATCTCAAGACAAAAGGCAAAACAAATGCAATCACACCTTGAGTATAAACACAGGGATTCATATTCTTTTCTTTCTTCTTTTCTTTCCTTCTTTCTTTTTTCTTTTTGGTCTTTTTTGAGACAGGGCCTCACTATGCAGTTCAGCCTGGCTTAGAATTTGCAGTGATCCTCCTGCCTCAGCCTCCTGAGTGCTGGGATTACAGGCATGTACCACCACACCTGGTTTGGGATTGATATTCTAAGGAAGTATGGATCACCCTGAGGAAGCCAGGAGTCACCATCCCAACCCCCCGCAGGAAGAGTCACTGCTGTTAAGCACGCCCTTGCTACATGACTCACTTCCCCATTTGTCCCTGATTTAATCAATTTTCCCTGAACAGTTAATCTTACTGGTTGACCATAATTCTATCCCACCTCCTGCCCACCTTGCGAGTTCCCATTTTCTCTCTACCTTAGACCCACCTAACTTTGTGTTTTTTCCCTATAAAATCCCTAGAAAACAGAACACCTTTGACAACAGTCAGGACCCCTTCTGTCTCTCCCACACAGAAGCTTTCTTTCTCTCAACCAATATATTCTGCACTTAACCTCCATTGTTCCTGAAATTCATTCTTCGATTTTAGAGATCACAAACATCTGGTAGGTTGGGAGTTTTATTGCCCTATATCATTTCTACCTAATTTAGCTATCTATAATATTCTCACTTAACTAAGAGGTAACCCTAACTGCCATGGGGGGCAAAGGGTGAATACTGTCCTGGGTACTTTCGGCCAAAGGGGATCAGAGTTGTGATGGGCAATCAGAGACACTCCACAGAGGGTCTATCTAAAGGCCCTCAACAGATGCCAGCCATTCTCATCTTGGGTAGGCACATAGCTTTTAGTCTGGAGGAGACAAGGAATAATTAAGTACGCATAGGCCAAATAATAAGATCCAACAAGACTGTTATGAATAAAACCAACGTAAGTTTCCACCAGAAAAAGCCATTAGTAGCCTCCCACAAAGAGAGTAAAAGAAGATCCAGGCAATTTCAGGATCCAACAGGGAATTAACCTGTTGCATAATATCGTGAACAGCCATTGAGATATTAGCAGAAGGACCAGGAATGCGCACACGATTGTATAACCACCCCCTGTGCTGCTGTTACCATGTCTAATGTCACCCAGTTTTGGAGGATGGTTTGCCTCTTAATTTTACCTCTTCATTTAGGAGACAGAGACCAGTTGAGATGTCAGTTAAGGTCTACTGAGTATAGTTAGCCAAGGGCTTGGTGTGTTGCATGACATCCTCTACTTCTAGGGAAGAGATAAAAATAGAAGTCTAATGATCATTCCAGTGAAACACACTTCCAGACCATTGATGTCATAGACAGAGTAAGTTTGTAGGTTTGTGGTATTTTTGACATTTCTGACTTGTAGCCGTGCAAGCATTTGTTTCTTAAGCCGGTGAGACCAACCCTACTGGGATTTGTGGCCCTGTTGGCTATGTTTTAATCCCTAACCATGCATTCTGGGAGGTTGGGGGGATGCGGCTCCAGAAGTCTCTCACCTCTGCATATTCATCTCATATACACCTCTGGCCAACACCCACAGCAGCCCAAGGTCAAGTCCATCTGGGCCCAAATGATACATTTTGACTGTAGCAACTTTCAGTAATCCAAAAGTTCCCTGTCTCAACAGGATTGTGCAGGGGAAAAGAATGGATATATATATATATTTCACTCACTCATTGACATGCTGACAGCTCAAGCAGAATCAAGGCCGTGTCCACCGCCCACGCCTGAGCCTGGAACTCACCAGGCTCCACCGGGGATGGAAAGGCCACAGGCCGCCCCATCAAGTGCCTTCCTGTCTGCTTCCGGGAAGTGCGGTGTCAGTAAAACCGCCACTTTCCCTTCCGGATGGGTGTCCTTTCCCCTGCAGCCAGCAGCAGGCACTGCGGGCTCGGGTGAGCCTCAGCGAGGGGCAAGCAAGAGCGGGGAGTGGGGAGAGGCCCTGCCTGTCGGGCGCCCCCCTGCGCAGCGCTCAGGAAGGAGGCTGTGTGCAGCAGCTTCGTTCCAACGGGTGTTCGGAGCAGCCTGGAGGTTCCCAGCGCAGACCCAGCGGAGCCGTCCGCCCGCCACGTGGGACAGCGCCTCTCGGCAGACCCAGGCTCACGCGGGAGGTCGGAAATCAGCTGTCGCCCAAAGTTTTGAAAAGATGCTGGAAAAGACTTGGCTCAAAAGTTTTCAGTGTTTCAAAGTCCCGAAGCACAAGCCTAGCTTCTGAGCCGACTGGTCTGCTGAAGGCGCCGGTGCCACGGGCTTTCCGCGGGTCCCTGGCTTATGATTTCAAATGGTTTCACGTGGGGCCCCGGTCCACCTACCTGGGTGCGGGGTTACAAAGCAGGACTGGTGGCTTCTGAAGCCTCACCGCTCCTTAGACCTGAAGCACCCAGCGCACTGCTCCCCGCTGGGCCGCAGCGGACCCCTGGTCACCTCCAGCCTCACTCAGTCACTGCTGTGCCTTCTGCCCGTGCCTTTAGGCAGCCAGGCGCTCGGATGCCCAAGTACAAATCTTCCTTCCTTCTGCCACTAAACTTGTTTGTTTGCGTTTGAGACAGGGCCTCACCACGTAGCCCAGGCTGGCCTTGAACTTATGGTGATCTTCTTGCCTCAGCCTCCAGAGTGGGATTACAGGTGTGCACCAGCACACTCAGCTCTACTGCTTCTTAATTGTGCAACCTCTGGTACGTTAACTAACCTCTCTCAGCACCAGGGTGGCAAGAGTTACATCTCCAAATCCCCAAAGTACCAACTGTAAAATCATCCTTAAAAAGTTGCTAGTAGATATAAATAACATGCATATATGAAGAAGACGACAATAAGTTTCAGACTAAAATAACTCATTAAAATGTCATGAAAAGAAAAGCGACGTAGGAAGAGGAGAGAATGAAAAGCTAGCTTTGGTGGAGAAAAAAACAGGGAAGACATTTAGTGATTCAGCTGCACTGTTATTAATGTTATTATTTATACAGCATGTTAAGTGAGTAAGACATTTTGCCAAATGCAGACAATAACATAGTTTCTATTTTTACTTAACAATTGCTAAGACAGAAAACAAGCCTCCTAGGAGTCCAACAGAGTAAGATGTTTCAGTTTTGTTTTAAAGCAAAAAGAACTTGAGTTGTTGTTGTTACTGCTCTACTTTATTTAAGCTGGCAGAGTCAGGTTGTTATCGCATGTGTGCCCCCCAAGAGCCCAGGGAAATGTTAGGGGGAAAAAGAAGAGGACGTGTCTTTGGGGGTATTTCATTCTATAACCTTAAAAAAAGATTCTAATCAAATTTCAAATGGCACCAGAAATGTCAAGAAATACGAAAAGTAATTACTGTTCTGGAAGAAATTACTAGAAACACCAATAAGTACGTACTTTTGATCAAAACGCAAGTGCAAGCCAAGATCTAATTTCAAAGTTGTGTCCCGTGAATGTCAGAGCAGGCCTTCTTCCCCGGGCTCAGAGGAACCGCACATGAAGGACTCAGGGACTGGCGGGGCCCGCCTCGGGCTGCCCTCCCATCCCCTCGGTGGACGCGCTGCGCCCAAACTTGGCGAAGCACCTATCCTGCTCATGGCTCCTGCTAACAGTGAAAGACAGTTTATCTTGGCTCCTGCTCCATCGAAACCGAAGAGAAAAAAATCCATCTCATAAATGAGGGCATTTAGAGGGAGCACTTGGTTGAGTTTCAAATTGTCAAAAATCATGAAACAGCCATTTTTTAAGTCATAGTACCACTGAGCTAATTGCAGGGACTATTTTATATTATGACATGTTCGTGGCACAATCCGATGGTAGCACATGAACTTGTCAAAACAAATAAACCTTTTTTATTTAATGAAATCTATTACACAAAAAGCTAAACAAATTATGGGGTAGAAGCAAATGTCTGCTATATCGTTCTCATTAATACCTGCAGGAAAATACGGGAAACTTTCAGGAACTGACTGAGAAACTAACAGAGCACAAAGGACAGTCCCCACTGGGGGTGGGAGGAGAGAACAGTGTGGTCAGGATGAAGTGTGCCTCTATAACTCAGGTTTGGGGAACAGTGCACCTCATTCCAAAACACTGGTCACCACTCAGTTTGCAAATGAAGATGCAGAGTCTCAGAAGAAAGGTCAAGGTCAGGGGGCGAAGAAGAGGCAGAGAGTTAATTCTCAGGTGACTGGAGGTGCCTCATGCACAGTCAGTGCATGCATAAACTGGGTTTGCATCCAATTACTCCTTCCTTGTTTCTAACCAGAAATGAGACACTTGACACAAACCAGAAAGGCAAGTCAACAGCAAATGAGTGGGTGATATCCATTAAAAAGAAGGGGCCTGCTGTAAAAGGAGATGGGTTGCCAGGCATATAGCTCGGCGGCAAAGCACCTGCCTGGCAAGCGCGAGGTTGTGAGTTTGATCTCCAGTACCATAAATAAGTAAATAAATAAATAAATGTAGGTGGGTTCAGGCATGGGGGGGTGCTCTGAACCGGGCCAGATCCTACTGGATCTGGGGGTCCCAGAGGAGACCAGGAGAGTGGCAGCTCCAGGAGAGTAGCTGTTTCACACTCTTTGCACACTAACCATGGAGGGGACCAACATTTCCACACAGGCACGAATGCTCATCAGAGCTTTGGTTATGCTAAGAGTTTTTTAAATATAAATAATCTGTAGGTCCATCAAGGCAGAACTGGTCATGAAATAATAGGTCCACAAAATGAATTGCTCTGCAACCCTTAAAAATAATGTTCATTAGCACAGAAGATGTACATATAGTAAATTAAACTGATCATAAAACAGTATGCAAGATATCACCTCATCTGGGGGTGTCCAATACATTACATCCTGGGATATGCTACATCAGACCAGGTGCCATCCATAAGAAATGATTTGAGGTTCTATTTACCAAAATATAAAGAATGGTTATCTCTTCAGTATGGGATTTCAGATTGCTATTTTATCTTCTTGCTGGTTCTCTCCTAATTTTTTAAAAAAATTAGTATGTTTAGTCTAATATGAAAGGGAAGATATTTGGAATAAAAG
>PVJX010005821.1:0-11794 GCA_004027295.1 Dolichotis patagonum
ATCTTCCCTTTCATGATCACACATTGCAAGCCTGTGTTCAATTTTTGATAGTCTATCTTTGGTTTCTTTCAAGCAGTTTTGCCAACTTTCTATGGAGTCTTTAGTTTCCTGGTAATCTCTTTGAATCTGCTTCATGAATTCTAGGTTTGCTTTATATTCTTCATGGAATGTTTCTCTCCTTTTGTGTTCCTCCATTCTTCTGTCTGTGTCTTCTTGCGAGATGCCCAACCTTTCTTTTATTAATCTACTTATCTCTTGTTTAACTTGAATTAATATTTCAGTTTTGATCTCATTTGCGAGGTCCCGAAGATATCTCTTTATGTCCACTGATACTGTTTGATGTTGCATGTTTGCTGCCCTCAGTACATCAATCTGAATTGAAAGTTGTCTTCCTTCAGGGCTTCAAACACTTCACTCAAAGCTTGTCTTAAGTTGAGGGTTTACACTGAAAAGTCTTCCGTGATTCTAATGGGTTTTCTTTGATAGGTGTGTTGTGTCTTTTCTCTAACAGATTTTAGTATTCTGTTTTTATGCTGTATGTATAGGATCTTAATTATTATATATCTGGGTGTAGATTTATGTTGGTTTTGACTGTTTGGCATGTTATATGCCTCACTTATCTGCATATCATATTTTTCCCCCATGTTTTGGAAATTTTCTGCTGTTACTTCTGTAAACAGTTTACTGATGTCATTCACATTGACTCCTGCATCTTCATTGATGCCTATTAGTCTTATATTTTTTCTCCTGGCATCATCTTAAAGGTGCTGAATTGCTATTTTATGCTGCTTTGTTATTTGGGAAAGTTCTATTCTTTCATGATCACTAGCTGTGATCTTTTCCAAAATGTCCGAAATTCTATCCTTAGCTTCAGTTAAATGGTTTTGCCAACTTTCAATAGAATTTTTTTATTTCCTTGATATCTCTTTGAATTCATTTCATGCATTCTTCTTGTTTTGTATACTGTTAATTCAAGGTTTTAATCAGTTTCCCATGCTCCTGTATTTTTTTTTCTTCTCTAGCTATGCTGAGCAACTCCTTTACTAAGGTTGTCATCATTTCTGTGTTTAACTAAAAAACTATTTCTAATTTGATATCCTCTATAGTCTCATGGATTTTTCTTTATTTCAGTTGCCATCTTTTCAGAGATTTCAGGTATATGACTTTTAAAGTCTTCTATTTCAGTATCTCCTGTACTTGCTCCTGATGGACTAGATGTTTGAGATTGCATTTTGCTTTTTCATTTTATCTTTTTCACCTTTCAGGATAATATTTGGTCTTTCAATCCCACTAGTCTCAACTGTCAGTAATGTGTATCTTATGGTCCTACTGTGTGGTTGATGTTTGTCCAATTGCTGGATATCACAATGAAGAGGAGCGCCAGTCACCTGAATTGCTCTGCCAAGTCTTATTGAGTGAGTCCTATATTATTCCTAGGCTAGTTAGCCTAGGAATATTGATATAAGTCAACCCTTGGTTCCCACTCTTACTATGTCTTCAGGTTGTTCCAGGCCACCAGATCTACCTGTCTATAGTGTTTGTCTTGCCTGTGGGCCCTACTGTGTTGCTGGATGTCTCATAAGCCATTTTAATTTTCTCCAGGTTGGTGTAGGCCTTACTGGCACACTCCTCAATCCACCTGATGTTCTCTGTATTGAGAAAGGACTCACCCACACTCTTGCTAAGCTTGCCAAGGTCCTACAGCTGGGGAGAACTTTGCTACTACTCCTGTTTACTCATTGAAGACCTCTATTTTAGCGGCAAACTCAATACACTGATGGGTACCTGCTGAGGTTCTCAGTTTGGATGAGGAGTTACTGAGTCTCCTATCAACCCAGAAAGGTTAATCCACTGCAGTCCAACGTTCTGGGAGGAGGAGGTGCAGCTGAAAATCAACAGTAATACTAGGTCCAGGAGGTGGGGGAGGTTCCCCATGATGGGAGGTTGGGCGCAGAAGTGGCCTGACCTCCAACGTGTAGGTCCAGGGTCCAGAGTGGGAAGGTGGGCATGGAAGTGGCCTGCCCTCTGAAGGTGGAGTTCTGTGGTCCTGAGTTGTGGTTTTGTTCACAAAATCTTTTCCTAACCCTATGATTTCAAGACCTATTTGCTCTTTTAACAGATTTAGTGTTTCCATTTTCATATTTAGATCTTTCATCCAAAATATATACTAGATATTGTGAAATGGGAAGAAAACATTGAAATGGGAAAGGAAACTAGGGAAGAGAAAGGGAAAAGGAAGGAAAGGAATGTATATTAATAAAACTAGTTTTCATCCACTTTCAAATAACACAACACCTCTTCACCTATAGGGCAAATACCTTGTAATATAATATTCTCAATTTGTTCTTATTATCATTTATACTATTACTATCATTCATTTCACTTATCCATATGCTATAATTAATAAGACAGTATTGCTATTGATTTGAATAAAAAGAAATCTATTACCTCAATTGACAGACCCAGTGTGGAAAATCAACCGTGGACTGAAACCTCTGAAACTGTGAACCGAAATAAATCTCTTTTTCTCTGAAGTTGATTTTCTTAGGTGTTTCATCACTGTGATAGGAAGCTAATCAATACAACAATGTTGCATAATCATCACCGCGGCACAAGCACCTGCTTGGCAAGCCTGAGGTCCTGAGTTCTATCCCCAATACCAAAAAAAAAAAAATCATTTAAAATGATGTTAGAAAGACTAATAAGTCCTCTGATAGCATAAATTCATAAAGAGTAGACTGAGTTACACATTTAATGTGGTACTTATCCTACTGGTTCCAAAGAGTCCTTTGAAATTGTTAAATTTTGTTAAAACATTCAGTGATAATTAGAAGTTAGACTTAATGGCTACTCTGCATATAAAAAGTTTAAAAAGTACTACTCCCAATAAAGTATACAGGAAAAAAAACACTACTGTTTATACACTAAGGCTATAAAAATACTCAAGTTAAATTAGTTTTGTTAGGTTTGGTTTTATTCTGTCTTGTTCTGTTTGATTTTACTGTGTCTGATGGTATGGGCAGCTATTTTGAAGATAATGGAATGTATTATGGTAGCCATTGCTGATTTCCTATTATCTTGTTTTGAAGTCCTATAATGCTTTCATTCTTTTGTTTTGATTGGTTTTGTTCCCTTCTGTTTTGATTTTATTATACCTGATGGTTTGGGCAGTTATTCTTAAGAAAACAAGAGATATTATGGTACCCATGGTTGATTACTTATTTTACTTTGAAGTACTGTATCATTTTTATTATTCTGATCAGATTTATTGTTTTGTTTGGTTTTGCTTTGTTTTCTTTAAAATAAAAAAACAAATCCACAAATATGTTAATTCAATTTCTTTCAGTACCCCCAAGTATGCTTCTTTCAGTTCTATTTCCATTGACAGCATCCACACTGAGAATTTGTTAACTTCATACAATGCAATTTATTTTTTTCTTCCTGCCTCAGATTCCTAGAGTTTGAGCCTGGTTTGGGCAATTTAGCAATTGAGTGAGATTCTGTTTCAAAATTTAAATAATACATTACAAATGAGACAGAGAGAGAGAGACAGACAGACAGAGAAGATCTAACTGAAATATTTTAGTATTTATTCAGATACAACTAACCTGTATAAGCACTTTCTATGTGCCATAAAAATGTGTCGTGTTTCTCTCTGTACTGTCTTTTTAAATCTTTGTAATAATTCATAGGAAATTATAGTTTTCATTTTCCAGTTTAACATTTATTTTATGTAGATCCAGAACTCAGCCTCAGATCTCCTCTTTTGATTATAAGGATTTTTCTTCTATGTTCTCATTGTCAGTAATAATAACAACCAAATCAAAGAAACTTCTTTAGGGACCTAGAGGCATAAATTGGAGCCAGGTCCCATTATATTGTACAAGGATATTTTTCAGGATTTATTTTAAACATTTAAATAAACATTTAAGGTGAAATAGCTCTGAATAAACATTAGTCTCATGACCCAAGAATTTCCTCCTTAAATTATGGGCACTTGTGCTGTAAAGGCAAGAGTCCTGAAAGAAAATCAGCAAAGCATTTTACAATAACCATGCTTGTGAGCCAGTAACTCAGAGAAAGGTAATTATTAGAATCATCAGAAAGTGTTCTCAGTCCTAATGAAAGCTTTTCCTTAGGGAAGCTTTTGGTGGTAGTTATTCACACAAATTATTTCTCTGGAGCCCAGAGCAGATTGAGTAGACCAATTTTCAATTAAAGTGCCAGTGTTTTCTAAGTGACAGAAGAGTGAAAGATATTTTAGGGGAGCAGTTTCCTATCTAATAAATAACTACCTGCCACCCTATGGAATTTAATAGCAGTTGTGGCATTGTACATCAAAAAATAAATTGCAGTGTATGAAGTTAACAAATTCTTGGTGTGGATGCTGTCAGCTCACTCTTTCCTAAAGCCATCAAGCAATGATGGATTTTTTTTTTTAAAAAGGACTACTTCAGCTGTTGATTCCACTTCAGACTGTAGAGTCAACTAAAATAAGGTCAGTCACCCTAACAAGAATTATGAGTGAAGTTTCTGTTTTAGCTTTCTCCACACTTACATGTATTCGCATGTTACTATTGTATCTTAATGTGAAAATCGACAACAAATCTTCGGTAAGGTCTCTGTAAATATATTTGCTTTCTTTATTCTATATTTAGCTAATTTTGTGTTTGCATTTTTAATGTTTGTATTTCAATGTATTATCATGATTATCTCAAAAGGCTATGATTTCCATGAAAGTATGGCATCTTAATGTTGAAATTAATAAAGAGATGATAGAATACGCATCACCACATTTTTTACCTTGAATAGCAAATTTTTGCTTTTGCCCAACTTAAAATCTTTCCTCTTTCTTCTGGTAATATCACCTTTTTATCCTATGAGAATCCATCCCTTTTCTACTCTCAGTTCATATGGCTTGAGAAGCAAGTTAGAATGGAGTAGAAAGGTGACCTTAACCTTAAATTCAATGCCTGGTAAAACCGTAAGATCTCTTCCTTTGGTCCAGTGATTCACTTATAGGAATATACACAAAGTTGTTTTGAATAGAATGACTCTTGAGACTTTTACTGAACTTTCTGGAAAAGGGTCACTCCATTTATTTTGAGTTTGGTTAAAAAAAAAAAACAAAATTAAATCTGTAGTGCCTGGCAACAATAATAAAACCACATGGGAAAATGACAGCCAAGTGTGATGCAATGCAAAAGAAGACTATCTTAGTCAGCATGGGCTATTATAACAAGATGCCACAGATTCAGTGACTTAAACAACAAAAATTTATTTCTTACAATTCTGGGGCCTGGGAAGTCTGAGAGTAGGGTTGTTGCTATAAGTATGTCACATAATGTGGTTTAGAAGTGTTTGAAATGAATTTGTAGGAAGAGTTTGGAAATGTTTGCAGAAAGCAGGATAGAAAAGGTAGAAAGCTGTTCGTAGAGTTTTAACTGGTGACTGGTGTGAGCTGAGAAGACCAGAATGTTAACGGTGACAATAAACACTCTGCCCAAGAGTTTTCAGATGGGAATAAGGAATCTGCTTGGAATTGGATTAGAGGCCTTTCACATTGCACTCCAGCGAAGAACATGTCTATGCCCTGATACTTTGTGGAAACCTGAATTAATTAATTTTTATTACTTTTAGATATACATAACATTCATCATAGGGAATTTGTACCTGTGGAGTCTTCTTTTTTTCTCTATCCCCTCCCCTCTTTAACCCTTCTTCCTCTCCTTATTTACAAAAACTTTTTCCATTTTTCCTTCTATTCTCTTTTATTTCTTTTTCCTTCCTTCCTTTCTCCCTCCTCCCTGCCTTACTCTCCTTCCCATTTGAACATTTTCTTCCTATTTCACAATGCATATTATACATTTTGGTCCTTATTTACCCTTTTAGTTTCTCACACCAGTGAAACAATGTGGTATTTAAACATGTGCATCCAATTTATTTCACTTCAGAGTATGATCTCAAGGTGCATCCATTTTCCTACAAATGTCTTAAGTTTATTCTTCTTTGTGGCAGAGTACTAACTCTATTATATAAAACAATCATATCTTCTGTATCCATTCATTGGTTGATGAGGATTTGGAAAGTTTCCAAGATTTTGCTATTACAAACTCTGCTGCTATAAACATGAGTGTGCATATATCACTGTAATATAATGTTTTTAATTCTCTCAGGAACATACCAAGAAGGGTACCTTGGGGCAAACATAACCTCTAGTTTTCATTTTTTGAGGAATCTCCACACTGACTTCCACATTTGTTGCACCAGTCTGTACTCTACCAACAGTGGAGAAGTGTTCCTTTTTTCCCACAGTACTGCCATCATTTGTTATTGGTTGATTTCTTGGTAATAGCCATTCCTTCTGGAGTGAGTAGAATCTCAGTGTTGTTTTACTTTGCATCTCTCAAATGATCAGTGATGCTGACCATTTTTCTTGCATTTATTTGATTTTTTTTTAATTTCTTCATCTGAGAAGTGTGTATTCATCTCAGATGCCCATTTTTGAATGGGTCTTTATATTTGGGGGTCTGATTTTTTAAAAGTTTTTTATATATTGTAGATAGTACTCCTTTGAGGAACAGCTAACAAAAAGCTTCTCCCACACTGTGGGTTATCTCTTCATTCTGTTGGTGATTTGTTTTGCTATGCAAAATATTTTTAATCAGCTAAGTTCCCAGTGGTTGATTCTTTGAGATATTTCCTATGTAATTGGGGTTTCCAAAACCTGAATTTAAAGGTGGTAGACTAATCTTTTGGAGAAAATGTCAAAGAAGCACAATATTCAGGCTGTGGCATGGGTTCATCTAGTTGTTTTTAAAAAGATTTATAATGAGAACTATGAGTAAAAAACAGACCAGAAATAGTTTAAAATTTGCCGAAAAAGGAGCATGTGTGAAGTTGGGAACAATGAAGTTGCAGCTGCTGCAGAGATTAGTTTTGTTAATAAGAAGTAAGAAATTTTCATTGAGAAGTTAAAAGAGATGTTTCGAGGGCATGTGGAGAACATACCAGACACCATCCATTACTGGTTTGAGTGTAAAAGTGAAGTTCATTCGAAAACTTTGAGAAAAATGCATCCAAGGACCCTGCTTGCAAAAGGCCACCTAGGAAGCTGTTTCTCCAGGAATCATTTTACCGTGTTTAGCTCAGGCACTCAGAAGTTGCTGCAGCTATGGCCCAAGGAGCTCAACTAGATATTGCTGCCCTTGGCAACAGATATTGGTATCATCAACAAAATGCTTTTTTTTCCAGGCATGCAAAACAAGCTTAAATATCACACAGGCTCTCTTACATGAGAACCCTAATAAGCACAAAGTGCAAAACAAGAAATAGACAGCAGGAAAAAAGGACGTAAGAGTCATGTGGACATGGAGGCTTCCACCAAATTTCAAAGGAATGCATAAGAGGCCCTGTGTGGCAGACCAGAGTCCCTATAGGTGGCCCCTGAGAGGGCAATGCATGATGCTGTGAGAGCAAATCAGAGCTGCAGTGGAGACCCCAGGAAATTGGAGAAGCCAAGAACATAGGGCATCTGCTGAGGAGAGCTCTAGGCAGCAAGTAGAGTTAGCCCAGCATTGAGAATATATGGACAGAAGCCAGCAAGGCCAGAAGGGCAGGGCTGCCCACACCCTTGAGAGCTCACACCTGGATACCAGGTGCCTCAGATGCTGAGCAAGAGTCACAGAATTGGATGTTTGCTCAGCTGGATTTTAGTTTTGCTTTGATCCAATTAATCTTTGCTATTTCCTTGTTACTCTCATTTGGAGTGGGAATAACAATTCTATGCCTTTGTATGTTGGAAACATGTAATTTTTTAAATATTTACTGGAGCTCACATGTAAGAGTTTGCCTCAATCTTCAAAGGAAATTTTAGACTTGGATTGTGATCAGTGCTTGAAGCGTTGGGATTTGGGGAGAGGAATTAGTATTGTTTTGGTTATATGCAGGATGATTTTTATAATGTTAGGTTGAATTAGAATCTTATTCTTTTCTTTATTGGAGATTAAGTATGTTTTAAAGAGATGTGACCAAGTGTCAAGCTGACAAGGGATGAACTTCTGATGGTTAATCTTGACTATCAACTTGATTGGATAGAGAAATGCCTAGAAAATCAGTAAAGCACACTTTTGGGTATAACTGGCATATGGGATAGCAAAATGAGAGGTGGGAAAACACTCCTTCTGGGAAGAACCACACAGTAGTGTGGAGGCCCTGATAGAATAAAAGCGGAAGGAGAAAGCCCTTGAGTACTCACTTTGGGTCTTTCTCACTGTCTGTGTTTCCTGGCTACTATAAGATAAACAGGTTTAATCTATCACAACTTTCTAGTTTCCCTCACCACAGATCTAAAAGTAGTGGAGCCAACTAACAATGGACCAAAACCTCTGAAACCATGAGCCAAAAATAAACATTTCCTTGTTTAAGTTGCTTTTCTCAGGTATTTCATCACAGTCACAGAACTAACACATAGGGCCATCTTATTACGTGCAACACGGCACTGCAATACTAGATTACTTTCTGGAACTACTTCACAGGATTACATTGCAATGGCAAGCAGAAACACAGAAATGACACCCAGGATATGGAGGCAGATTTATTTATATCAATGAGCACTGATTGTGATCACTCCTAGAATATCTGGCCCTAGTCTCTGGTGGTCTAGGAATTACTTGAGATAAGCAAGCAGGAAGGACAGTGGTAGAATGGCTTGTCAATTGGGGATTGGCTTGTACACTATGCATCATAGTGACAGCTATGCATCACAGTGACCAGTGGTTTCTAAGAGACAGAAGCAACTGCAACCTGAACAGGACCTATTACCTGGGCAACTAAGAAACTGAAGTGTACTGGCTGGGGGAGCATTTGCTGTTCCAACATTACACGGGCCTAGCATACCTAGCTCAACATCAATTTATGTGTTTATGTTGCTACAGAATAGGGCAGATATTTGCTAAGGCTTTTTAAACCGCATCTTAGACTATAATTTTGAGAAATTAGTCACTGTTGGTATTAAAGTTTCTCCTCTATAAGAGAAAGATTTATTTGTTATAGGTACAGTAAGGAACAGATAGCTGAACAAATAACTTTTTTGGTGCTAAAACTCCAGAGGTGATTTTATTTATCTATTTTTTTTTATCAATTTTTGGTAAGGAATGTGAACAAAGAACAAAACCCTAAAGGCCTTGGTAAAAAGTTTCTGGGCTTTGCCTCAGATTAACAGTATGACTCAGGATACAGTTACATTTAGTAGTATTTATCTCACTATTTCAAGGCACTGGCGAGGAGACATAATATAAGCGCTGGGGAAAGAAATTCAAGTCAGTTTCAAATATAACAAAAGGTTTTGGGTCAGTGCTGTCAGTCAACTTGCCTAAAGAAGTAGTAATCAATAGAAGAGCCACAGGTAAAAGCAGGAAGAACTCTGCATGACTCCGAAATACATTTAGAAAACATTGGCTAACTCTAGGAGTTAAAGTTATAAATATGATTGATTTCATTGAACTACAACACAGAAAGAATCTCACCTTTGTTATTATAAATTGGGAAAGACAAAAATTTGGTTTCTTTAAGGTGGAAATAAAATTATTTCTGCATCATATATTAGTGGCTTAGTTGTTAAATCAAGTAATATTGTAAATCATCGTCACAATAACCGGTAATTTGGCCCCTACCATGAGCCAAGAATTGTCCTGAGTGCCCAGCATGTATTTTCACTAAGTCCTCAGTACAACCTAATGAAGTAGATCTACAATTATTTATGTTTATACATAGAGACTTTGGATAAGAGTTGGAGGGGTGGATGTTCACACAGACTTTTGGCCTAAGTAGTCCATATAGAAAGTAATGAGAAAGGCTTTTCCCTGGATAATCTACTCCAAACATTTGCATTTTTTTTGGTCTTTTTGAGACAAAGTTTTGTTATGTAGTGCAGGCTGGTCTCAAACTTGCACTAATCTTCCAGCCTCAGTCTCCTGAGTTCTGGGATTGTAAGTGTGCACCACCATGCCTGGCCAAATTTTTGTAAAATTTTTAGTTTCTTTGCATTGCTTTTCTCTCAAAGCAGATAAAAATACAATACAAAAAATCAAAACAATCATGTGCACACTTAAATTGGGGAAGATGACTGGGAATTACCCAAATGAGAATGTAATGCAGCAAAAAGACAGTTTGGCTGTGGCTCCATTTTCACAAATGTAGTGTTAATTTAAGATGTAGGTGCCTTGGTCTAGGCCCAGTAAGAGATCATTTTCCCTTCTTCATCTGTGCTTGTTTTTTCTGATTGTTTGAAATATTAACACCTTTATGTCCTGCATTTTCAGTTTGAAGCAGAATGGTGCATGGCTTCATGTAGCAGTATTTGTTTAACACTCTAAATTTCTTAACTGTGATACCTATGAAAGGCACTACAGTATGTAGAATGGTCAATTTACTAAGATTTTCTCTGCATCCAGGAAAGCAGCCTGGACGCTGGACTCTGATTCCATGCTCACGTGGGGTCCAGTTCACCCAAAACTTTTCCTATTGCAGAGACATACAAAAGGTGACCTAGGCCTTAGTTGAGGCCCTGAAGCTTTTAAATTACTTAGCAGAAGATTAACAGGAAGAAGTGACTTTACCAAATAGTAAAAACATATTATAAAGTAATAATACTTAGTCTAGTGTGGTAAGGCACAGGAATAGAGAGATCAAAGGAACAGAATACAAAGTCCAGAACTAGATATGAATATGGGAAATTCCTTAGTATACTGTATACTTAGCCAACAGATAAATTATTCAATGAATACTTTCATGGAAAATGGAGACCTTCATAAAATATTAAAATGTAGCTATCTTGAGATGAATGCTACTTCATTTATCAAATAGATCAAATATTTAAATATAAATATTTAAAAGATTGAAATGTTTTTAAATAAAAGCATGAAGACAAGTCTAAGCTTAGAAGGGCCTTTTTAGTCATAAATGTGATTTAAAAATCATAAGGAAAAGGCTTGCCAAATTTATTTTTGTATGTTATTTTAAGTTGCAACAATGACCAGATACAAAGATAAAAGGTAAATTATAATTGAATATAATTATAATTAAACATAAATTATAATTAGTAAGAAAAAGACTATTAACACAATTTTTAAAAAATAGAGAAAGAATATAATTGACAATTTACAGCAAATAAAAAGGATACTTTAGTACACAAAAATGTTTACCAGTTTTATAATTCTTATATAATAGTTTTTTTCATCTGGCAAAGATCAAGTTTGGTGACACACTGTGATTTTGGAATGTGGGGAAAAACTCAAACAGTCCTTCCGTTCAGGAGTGTAATTGTCCTATGGAATACTATTTGGAAATATCCTATATACTCATCAACAGTTAAATGGATAAGGAAATATGGCATTTATAAAGTATTACTCTGCCATAAAGAAGGATCAGCTTGAGGTATTTGTATGTAAATGGATGCAATTTGAGACCATAATGTTAAGTGAAAGAAGTCAAACACACAAGCTCAACTATCACACAATTTCTCTTATATGAGAAAGTCAATATATCATATCAAAATAGAAGATAGAAAAATAGAAAATAGAGGATCTTTTTCAAATGGATGGAGGAGCAAGAGATGTAGGGAGGGAAGGGAAGGAAGGGAAAGGGGGTCAAAAAAGAATTGAAGGGAAAATGATGAAGATGGAGTTGTGAACATGAGAAGGGAACCTAAGGATGGAAGGGGTGGGAAAGGAGGGGAGTAGCAGGGGATACAACAAAGAGATAAGAATTAAGATTCATTATGCGCTTGTACCAA
>PVJX010005821.1:11894-82265 GCA_004027295.1 Dolichotis patagonum
ATATATATATATATATATATATATATATATATATATATATATAAAATTAGATTAAAACCTTTGAACAAACCCTTCCTACTTTCCAGTATCTATCTCTGTTTTGGTCCTTATTTACCTTTTGAGTTTCTCACATGAGAGAAACAATGCAATAGTTAAACTTATGTGCCTGACTTATTTCACTTAAGATTATGGTTTCCAGATGTATTTATTTACCTAAAAATATTTCAGATTTATCCTTCTTTACAACAGAGTAGTACTTCATTGTATATAAATACATTTTCTTTACCCATGTATCCATTGATGGGCATGTGGGCAGTGTCCAAGATTTAGTTATTATAAATTGTGCTGCTATAAAGATGAATATGCATATATCACTGTGGCATTATCTTTTTAATTCTTTTGGAAAGGGGAACAAGGGAAGGTGAAGAGAGAAGGGAAGTAATGGAAAAAGGGTTTTAAAAAAGAGAATGGAATAAAAAATAGAGCTTTTATGAGTGGAGGAGGAAGAAGTGTTGAAGAGAGGGGAATGAGAAAAAAAGAATTAAGATATGCTATGCACAGATACAAATGCCATGTAATAAGTGTGATCATTATGTGTGGAAAACATGTACTAATAAAAATATAAAATAAAAAAGAAACATAAAGAAAAAGCAGCAAGACATGAAGCAGAGTACCTGCTGCACTCTGGTGCATACGATATATCTGCAAATGTACGGAGGGGCCGGATCTGGGGAACCGAATGCGTGGAGCACGCGTGTGGGAAGGAGATTTCACTACAAATCCTCCTTATGTTTTGCAGTCTAACCGTAGAAAATCATTAATTTGTCAATAAAGAAATGAGATTTAAATATAAGTGCTAATGCTCCACCTATGTGGCAATATCTTAAAATATATTTTCACTGGTTTATAGCTAATTACATTAGGAGAAATTACTGAAATAAAAACTATAAAATGAGTGTATTTTCAGCAAAGTTTATTTTGTAAGTATGGGCTCAACATCTCTTTTTCAGTTTCTATCTAAATAGTTGATTAACTGTACATGGCAGCCCACACCTATAATCCCAACACTGGAGGCTGAGGCAGGAGGACTGCTGTGAGTTAAGGTTAGTCTGGGCTACACAGTGAGTTCAAGGCCAGCATAAACTACATAGTGAGTCCCTATCTCAAAAAATCAAAAATACATAAATAAATAAATATAAAATTAAAAAATAAAAAACTAATGATTTCAAATTGTGCATAGGTACTGAATTGTAACATTGTACCCCATAAGTATTACAATTATTGCATATCAATTAAAATAAAAACTAAAAAATAAAATATCAACTTTTAAAATCCACTCTTACAGCACATCAGCTTGGCAGATGGAGATTTTCTGCACTGTCTATGGCCAGCGAGAACAATCTGAGGGATTCCTGGGGGTGCCTGTGGGGCATTCCCTCACTTAGTTTGCCAGTAATAAGAATACACCAAGTACCTGGAAGGCCCCATCCTGGGTCCAGACAAAAACTGCCACTTAACAGACATTGTGTGTGGTGGTGGTGATGGGGAGAGACCTTCCCTACAGCTGCCACCCCTATGATTTTGTAGCTATGAAGCTCCTAGGAGAGATGATAGTTTTGGTTCTTATCATCACAGTTTGATCTCCAAACTGGTCTGATGATAATATTTATATATTTGTAAATGATATGCTATGGATCTATAACTAAAATCCTATATGAAACTGCTGAATTAATTTAACTCCTATTTGTCAATAAGGCCACAGTGGAGAGGCACAAAAATTCTTATTTGTGAATTAGTAAAGAAGGTAAATCATAAGACATAAAAATGTCTGCCGCTTAAGATACCTTGTATTTCCGAAGACTTAGAGGAGTTGGCTGTCTCTGCAATGATAGATTTACTAAAAGAAGCACATGCAGTCGAGGGCCTTCCTGCTATCAGCTCCATCCTGCCTTTCATGCTCTGTTCATATCACAAGGAATATAAGCCTGAAAATTACATGTCACAGACTCATTCACCAACATGAGTCTCTAGCTAGGTTCTGTCAATGTGAAGTCTGGTAGGAGATTAGATAGAGAAGTCAAAGGAGGACAAGTCACTTTTCTTTCTATTTTAGGTTTTGGTGGCTCCTCTAGCATTGATAGCTACACACATCAAGCGGGAACTTGGATTCCCTGGACAGAGCATTTCCAGCGGTGAAGCGGAAGTGAGTGCGCTGTCAGCTCAGGTGCACTGGCTCCAGGTGCAGAAGTCTGCCGAACCCGGCAGCATCCTTGGAAATTGAAGTTCCAGGTTTCCTAGGTGCTGTGGTGGCGGCAGTTCTGGCTCTGAAGAAGTCACTATGGGCAGTGCATACCCTTTTCCTTCTTTATTCTTCAGCCTAGGTAAGTAGTGGCTTCTTGGAGTTACTATCCTCACCCTTTTATTTCTTTACTCCTCTTACTGCATTTTAATCATTGTTCTAAATTGAAGCCTAAAATGACTTCTTTTCCACACTGACTTACCCAAAGCAAGAATTTTGAAAAGAATTGTGATTTATAGGCTCAAGGAGATTTGGTATTTAGGAAAATGTTCTTTTATGAGGTCAGATCAGGATACTATTAAAAATGAGCTATAAAAGATAAAAAAAGTGCTACATGGAGATTAAAAAATATTTTAAACCATCTTGGAAACCTGATAAAAAAGCAAGAGTGGGTATCAACTCATTGTTCTAAAAATTGACAAGTAAAGGTGAATCAAGTTTTCATTTCCTTCATATAGTACATTTCAGGGAAACTAAATAGCTTTTGAAGGAAAATTAATTTTTGATTAAATAATCACAGTGAATACATGCAAGACAAAACAAAGAATTAGAAAATCATGATTTTGCAATACCTAATGAAATAATGGATCTAGGTATAACAATCTACAGTTCTGTCAAAATCATTAGGTGAATGGTTAATGGAAAATTTTAATGGTTTGATTGTAGTTGATGGTACCCGAGCCCTCTAATTACTCATAAAGTCACCAAAAGTAGACCAAACAGACATTATGCTTCATCTGATGCAAAGCTATCACAGTTACTCAGATAACATATTCTTTTTAAAAATTGATCCAGTTAAGCCTGTAGCTATAAACTACTAGTTTCAAGAAAAAAAGGAGAAGCAGCAGAATGTACTGATTTGCATAAAAGAGTAGGCCAAATCCAGAATGTGAGAAATTCTACAATCCCCCCCGCAAAAAAAAAAAATAATAATAGTGTAAAAAGGTGGAGCAAACTGATAATGACTAAAAGAAACTTAAAAGAACAATCAGCCCTTACAGTATATGGTTCTCCTCAATGGGGAAAGGTTAACTTTGAAAAAATTAAACATAGACAAAGAACTAGAAATACTAAAAAACTATTAATTAGATTGGGTGCTAATTTGTCCATGTTTTACAAAGAAACATTTTCTCTGAAAGGTATGATGTTTTATGAGAGAAATGATACAATACTAAGAATTTGCTTTAAAATGTTACAGTAAAATTGAGAAAAAATGTCAATGAATAAAGGCTTGTTATATTTGTTGTAGCTTTGTGAACTATATATAGGGCACATCATATTATTTTTTGTATGAAACTTTTAAGTAAACAATTTAAGATAATTTTTAGCAAAATTCTTTTAAAACCAAGAATTCGCTTCTGTTTTTAATTTTAAGTAAATAGCTAATTCCTACACTTTATAAAATATTTTAAATCATAGCAAACATTAATATATGTATCTTTTTATTAATTTTAAAACAAAAAATACAAATGATGATACAGAATTTCAAAATAAAACAATAAGATATTAACAATGGTTAATATATTATGTATTGTTATCTGCAAAGTAGTTACTCAGATTACAAGATACAGGCATGAAAAAAAGAATCAATGAAAGCACAAATTATTCTTTTGTGTGAGGTAACAGAAATTAGTAGTATAATTATCTATCTTGTATACACACACAAACACACACACACACACACACATATCTTATTTACTCTTTCAGTTTTTTACACTAGAGAGACAATACAGTGTTTACACTTGAGAGACTGATTTACTTCATTTATGAGTATGGTCTCAAGCCTCTAGTTTATCCTTCTTTATAGCTAAGTAGTATTCCATTACATAAACATATCACATCTTTTTTATCCATTTCATGGTTTATGGGCATTTGCTTCGGGTTTTTTTATTTTTTAAAAATGTTATTTAAAGAGAAAAAAAAGCAAAACAGAAAAAGAGGTAGAAATAATACAGAATTTCAAAAAAAGTAAGAAATCACTAGTTGATAAATTACATATTGTCCTCTTAGAAATAGTTGTTCATGTTACAAAATTAAAGCATACAAAGTGGACATTCAAACAGTGAGGCTGCAAACAGTTCTGTTCAACGATCCAACAAAAACTTAGTAATACGGTTATCAATCCTATACACTTAAACATACATGCAGTTATATCCTTTAAAGCACTTTCTTTTCCTCCTGGGTTGTTTTCAAGATTTAGCTATTACAAATTGTGCTGCTATAAACATGAGTGCACATATGTCACTGTGGCATGACATTTTCAATTTTTCTGAGAAAATACCCAGAAAGGAGATAGCTCGATTGAATGGGACTTCCGCATCTATTCTTTTGAGGAATCTCCATACTGATTTACACAGTGGTTGTGCCAGTCTACACTCCCATAAAGAGAGGAGAAGAGTTCCTCATTTCCCATAACCCTGCCAACATTTGTTATAGGTTGATTTCTTGATGATAGTCATTCTTTGTGGAGTGAGATGGAATCTCGGTGTTACTTTAATTTGCATTTCTTGAATGACCAATGGTGTCGAACATTTCTTCATATATTTATTTGTCATTTGTATTTCTTCACCTTAGAAGTACAGTTTATTTCAGATATCCATTTTTGGACTGAATCTTTGAATTTGGGGAAACTGATTTTTTTCAGTTCTTTATATGTTCTACATAGAAGTCCTTTGAAGGACAGTTAGCTAAATTTTTTTTCCCATTCTGTGGATTGTCTTTCACATTTTGGTGATTTCTTTTGATCTGAAGAAACTTTAAATAAGATGAGATCCCAGTTGTTATTCTTTGAAGTACTTCCCATGCAGTTTGGGTTTTGTTCATGAATTTTTTGCTGATCCCTATGTCTTCAAGCTATCTACCTTGTCTTTCAAGATATTTAGTGTTTCTGTTTTAATATTTAGATCTTTGATCCATTTTTAATTTAGTTTAGTGCATGGTGATAGACATGAGTCTAGTTTTAGTCTTTGGCATGTGGCAAGCCAATTTTTCCAGCACCATTTATTAAAGAGGCTAATAAGATATGTATCTTATTCCAATTAGTTTTGAGATGTAAATTCAAGATGAGAATATCTGCCCTGCTTCAGATTCACATCATGATAAATCATGGAGACAATGTTTAAAAGACATTACTGGTTTAAAACATGATACACACCTTAATGGAGTGGAAGCTGGACATGAAGAATGTAAGGTGGGCTGAGACTGTGGGCCTTTTGGAGGTTGCATTTTTTACACTGGGAACAGAAGCACAAGTATTGCTTATCAGCCTGTCACTGTTATAAGACAATGAACCACTTGAAGGCAAGGTCGATGTGTCTTTAACCTAATAGGCTTAGAAAAGTACTTAGGTGGCCCTGAAGCAAGGCCAGCAGATTGCTGTAGCTGCTGGTTTCAAACAGGAGCCTAAAGCGAATTCTTTCTGTGGTCTGTTGGCCATTTCAAAATTTTGGAAATGGAATGGTCAATTCATCAGAAAGAAATAGCAGGTGAGTATGGCAGACTTTAAGGGGCCTGCAGGGGAGAGACCCTGGCACCTCGGGACCTGCACCATGCAGTTGACTTGGGTTGCTGGGAGAACAAGGAGCTCTTCCCCTCTCTGGGGGGCAGCTGAGAGTGTGGCAGACTTTCGGCGGACTGAAGGAGAGAGACCCTGGCGCATCGGGACCTGCATGGTACGATTGACTCGGGGTGCCAGGAGAACAAGGAGCTCCTCCCCTCTCTGCGGGGCGGCTGAGAGTGTGGCTGACTTTTGGCAGCCCGAAGGAGAGAGACCCTGGTGCATCAGGACCTGCACCATGTGGCTGAGTTGGGGTGCCAGGAGAACAAGGAGCTCTACCCCTCTCTGGGGGCGGCTGAGAGTATGGCCGACTTTTGGTGGCCTGAAGGAGAGATACCCTGGTGCATCAGGACCTGCACCATGCAGTTGACTTGGGGTGCCAGGAGAACAAGGAACTCTTCCCATCTCTGGGGGGGCGACTGTGATCCTGCCTGCGTGTGGGCTGAGAATCAGACATCTCTTGTCATCCTGTCCCCCATGCTGTGTCCCCCCTTCTCCTCCCCCTGCCTAGCAAGTGGGAGCCAGTGAACTACACATCTTGTGAAAAGATTGGCTATGTTATTTAGTATGAGCTCTCCATATGCAAAGATAAGGACAACTATTTGGAAGAAAACAAGAGACAACATGACAGATAGTAAAGATCTCTGGTTGTCTAGCTTTGAAATTTATGCTTTCTTATATCCCATTCTGTTCTGTTTGGTTGTGTTTAATTTTACTCCCTTTTAAAATAAAACAAAAAAAATTTAAAAAAAAGAAAAGTACTTAGATCATATTAGGTAATAGTTGAATAACGCAAGTGAAATGCTTAAGGGAAATGATGGTAAATGAGGTTATAAAGATACTTGATCATAAGCAAAATGCAAGCTTAAATTTTCATAAGCACTAGATGGATTAATGTTTATTGTTCCATTAATAAAACACTGGGGTTGGGGGCTCCTTGTGTGGTTCAAAATCCTCCATGGTATAGTCTTTTTCTACATAAGACTTAGACAGATAGTTAGACTGTGGCTATGATTTATCACTCTGAAGCTAAGTACTGCTGAGCAAAATACCCTTTACAAAAGTATTTGTAATGGAAAAGGACAAGACCGTACAACACCCACAGATCTCTGTTACAAATGCTTTGTTTAGAATCCTACTTCCTTGCTCTTGTGATGCACATACACATGTCCCACAGCCTTCCTTTAGGGGATTATCTGGACATTGCTAGCAAATCCTGCACTTGTTCCTTTCACTACCTGAGCTATTGCATTTCCACCATCGCAGGCCTGTTTGGGCAGGGGAACAGGAAAGAACTGAAATCAGTACAGAAAACATCTACACAATGCTTGTATCATATATGACAGACAACAAGGGAGTGAAATTCTATTTCACTTTTTAAGGGAATATTTATTTATTGACCACTCTCACCATATTTATAACAAAATAAACAACATATGGTAGAATAACATTCTGACTACTACAAAGTTATTTTCCTGCCTCCTACTGAAACAGTAACTCAAATATTGAAAAGACTGAGCCGAGGTGTAAAGAGCATTAGGGTTAAAAAAATATGCAGGTCAATAATTTAGATAAGAAGAGTTTGTTCCCTGGGTCCTAAATAGTGAACACCTCTAATCAGCTCAGTAGGTTTCCATGGATCAAGTCTTAGATATTCCATGAATTATGAAATAAGATTTCAACCTATTATAAAGGATTGGGCTATTAGAAATCTTTAAGTGTTTCCTTATCAAGTCTTGATAAGCTAATTCAAACAAACCAGGTTTGGGTGGTGAAGTTATTGATAATGAAAAATTTTTCTTTTCAGGGTGTTTACAATTAAACTGCTGCATTTATATGATAAAGGACTTGGATTGTAATATGGCTGCTTTGAAATTATCTACTTCACACTGTCCAGTTAATAACTGGTAGAATAACATTCTGACTACTACAAAGTTATTTTCCTGCCTCCTACTGAAACAATAACTCAAATATTGAAAAGACTGAGCCGAGAATCATGTGTTTAACTTGAAAGGTTAGGGCTTCCGGAAAACTTTCAGTTTAACTGAGGCGATTTATTTCTTTGGTCCCTCAGAATGTTGACATCTCAGAAACACAGGCTTTTCACACATGGTTTTTGTTTTGGTGAATGCTTAAAACCAAAATAAAAATCATTTCCATAAGTGTTTTATTTATGCATATGCAAACAAGTCTGGTAATTAATCTGTATATATGATAATTAACTTTATAAAGTCTTATAAATGATGAATCTGAAACTTGAAAAAAAGGGGGTGAAGTGAAAGAGAAAAAGAATTGAAATGTGTCATGCTCATTAATTCTCTACAGTGAATGCAATCATTATGTATCGCAAACATGGACTAATAAAAAAAGTCAAAAAAAGAGAAAGCAATTGCTCAAATCTGAGAGACATTAAAAAACCAAACCAAACCAAAATAACAACAACACTCAAAACAAAAATTCGAATGGTCTTTATGTACACAAGCTAAAATCGACTTCTGATTGAATTTGACTATAGAAAATTTCCCCAACATTTAATAAAGCAGAGTGTCATGGTTTATGTCGGTGGCCCCCAGGCCTCATGTATTTGTATTGTGCATTTGTGATTGCTTCATTATCTAGTGCTTGGATTGGTGGTGTCAGTGCTACACCCTCCCAAGGGGTGGAGCCAGGATGTGATGTAATGGCAGGAAGAAGGTGTGTCTCTCTTTTGCCAGTTTCCGCTTGCGGTTTGCAGCCGCCATGAACCATGGCCCAGCCATGCCACCCTGCCTTGGAGCCAACTGAGTATGGACTGAAACCTCCAAAAACTGTAAGAAATAAACCTTTCCTTTCCCAACTTTGGGCATCAGGTATTTTGTCTCAGCAATGAATAAAAAGTAACTAAGACACAGAGGAAATATATCAGGCTACCAAATGCTCTTTTCTGACAAAGGAAGTAATTATAGAAAACTTTATGTATTCTTCCTAAGCAGTTCTTTTGATGTGAAACAAAAAATTCTCAACAACTACCTCAATATTATTTTCAAAACAAACATATTAAACTTGATTTTTATTAGAATATAGTTATTTTTCACAGTAGTAAGTCAAAAATCAAGGATGATATTTTATATTACATATATTATATTTGCACATTATATTTACATATTTGTATATATGCAAATTATCACTGGGTTTCATCTGAACAAGAAATCTAAGGACAATTTGAGGACGCTTTGTATGTGCCTTTTTTGCCAGCACCAGGTAAGCCTCACCTGAATCTTCCCATTTCATGAGAAACATCAACTACCACTGGAGAGCTGATAAGAAACATTAACTCTCCACTACCACTAATGGTGCCACTAATGAGGCACCCATTATTCCTTCAGGATCAAGACCTCAGGCAAAGCCTCTGGTTTCTGAGCACCATCTCTTTTCTTCTTTGATTTACTATCATTGCATTGACTGTCAGGTAAAGATTTTCTATTCCTACTGTCTTTTTCCTCTCCAGAATTTAGAGAGTCAAAAAATGCTTCCATTAACTCTGGACAAACTAAAATTGTTTCAGGTTGCCATGTGTGGTCAGCGCCTGTGAATGCCCCCACTTCAGGGAATACCCCACCTTCTCATTCACCACATGTTGGTCCAGTTTTTTTGGGGTTTTTTTGGTGCTGGGGATTGAACTGACGACCTCATGTTTGCCAAGCAGGCACTTACGCTACTGAGCTAAACCCCCAGCCCGGTCCAGTATTTTTCCTACCACAAATTCTGCAGGTTTTAAATTTTTTCTATTTTGTTTCTTCCCAATCTTTTGCAGTGTAGTTTTACCAAAAGCCACGTTTTACTGTAGACTTGAAGAGCTATTATTCACCACTTCCGACACTTGTATTGTGAGTCTTCAGTCCTAACCTGGGCACTGCAGGTCCACCCATATCCAAAGGAAGGGTCCAGGCCACTATTTGGGCCATGGGGCAGGGAGTGGCCTCTTTCCATTTCATTTTTAATCACAAGAGTCAGATTATGGTTTAACCTAAAAGGAAATGTAGACTAAAATAATGGCCCCTCAAACTACCTCAAACTACATCAGTACAAAATGCTGAAGTACTTTTATGTAATAAACAGGAAAGATTCAGCTTTCTCATATCACACTAGTGGTCAGTTGCCATTTCTTAAAAGAAACACTTCTAGCTTATATTGAGAGAATTATGGTCTTTGCATTTATTGCTAATTTTTATTAATGAAAAACACTAACATGGGCATTTATACATTTTATATGAATGAATGGGAAAATCTTTGGATTGAATGCTAAATTCTAGTGTAATTCTTGCTGACCAGTTATTAATGCAATTTTTGGATTGTCATTTGGTATGTGAGCCTACATTTACGCATCTGTGAAATAATGTGATTGGGCCAAGAACAAGGTAATC
The DNA here is from genome assembly GCA_004027295.1 of Dolichotis patagonum. Taxonomy (NCBI): domain Eukaryota; kingdom Metazoa; phylum Chordata; class Mammalia; order Rodentia; family Caviidae; genus Dolichotis; species Dolichotis patagonum. The sequence goes on from PVJX010005821.1 coordinate 22,153, forward strand.
TTTAAAATCCCCTTGAGCTCTGGCTCATGAGCGTAGGCTCTGTAATGCATATGTGTAAATTTCTGCATTTAAAATGTGATCTAGATGTGCAAAGAAGTCAATCAGTGATAATTTTGACAATTTTGGGTTTCTACTATTGTGTGAAATGTAGTACAAGAGAAAAAAGAAACTTTTAAAAAAATTCTTCACTGAACTTCATACTGTAAGATCTATGAAAAAATCATTTTTTCATGCCTGTATCTTATAATCTGAGTAACTACTTTGAAGATAACAATATGCAATATTTTAACCATTGTTAATCTCCTATTATTTTGTTTTGCAATTTTGTGTCATTGTTTTTACTCTTTTTTGTTTTAAAATTTTTTTTAAAAATTTAAATATTAAGTACATGTGAAACACTTAAAAGTATTCTAAACATAAGATACCAAATAGCTCATTTTGCCATCATGAATCTATCTGTATAATAACCATAGCACTATCCATTTCTATGTTTGTGATCAACTGCTACTCATTTTTCAGAGAATTGGTAAGCACTTTAGTTATTACCCAAACTAATTATGCAATTGTATATATGTGTGTATAGGTGTTCTTAATCTCTCTGCCACATATCAATAGTTGGGGACACAAACCTCATAAACCCAATACAATTGTTAATATATTGTCTTGAGAAATTCTTAAGAATTGCTTGAGTCTGTAGATACTGTCCAGAGATAGGAAAAAATGACACCCATTTATAACTTGTCACCTCCTTTTGACACTTCATGATTTTACCTTCAACTCTAGTGACAAGGATTACTCAATTTTCAGTTCCTGCAATTTTGTATGGCTAAAGTAGGAATGGTATTAGCAAACCGGGGGAGTAGTAAGGTGGCATGTAATTATTTTAAGTATCAAGACTTTGTCATGTTGTTTAGGGGAAATGTTATCTTCTCAGAAAGGTATCAAGTGATGTGTTGGTGGGACTACATGAAAGCTGTTGATATCCTAAAGGCAATCTTTGGATAGAAATGCAATGTTTTAAAAATGCTATTAAAAATTTTGTTTTGTTATGGATGGAAAGTGACAAAAAGTAACATCCTGTAGTATAATTTTTAAATATTCAGGAATAATAGTGTCTTAGCTACTTTCACATCACTGGAACAAGATAACCAACACTAACAAGTTAAAGGAGGAGAGTTTTATTTTGACTCAGTTTCAGTCCCTGGTGAACTGGCTCTGAGGAAGGAACAGGATGGCAGAGGGGCGTGTCAAAAGAAACTCTTCTCAATCCACGACAGCCAGAAAACAGACTGAGAAGGAAGGCTTGGGCAACAAGAATACACTCTTCCCCTCATTCACCCAGTCACCATCTCCAATCCGATCCTACCTCCTAACAGCCCATTTGGTCACTGGACTCATCAATGGTTGAGTCCGCCGAAGAATACAGCATCACCATGATCCAATTGCCTTTCATACACAAGGTTTGATGAGAATGTTCTAGATCTAAACCATAACATGTAGGTAATGGGACATAGTTTTTAAAATGGTGGGTTGAAAGAACTTTCATCTGCTTTATTCTTGCCTGCATAGAGAGGCGTAAGCTTGAGTCACAATTTTACTTATCTGCTCTTTGTTTCCTCATCTGTGAGTTGAGGATAACACAGCTGGCTCTGCCTTCTTCAAGGGACTATGAAGGGGTCCAGTGAAATACTGGAGATAAATGTACTTTTGTCTGTGGTGAAGCAGTTAACTAATGTGGATAATTCTTTCTCGCTATTATCAAGAGGAATATGAAATATTTAGAAAAGACAAATTACCTTATTATGTTTTCTTATTTTTAATTTTAGATTAACAAATCCTTATATCTGTTCATGAAATGTGGTCCCCTTTAACTTAGTCACCAATCACAATTCTCTTGGATACCACACATAATTCCTTCATGTTTTTCAAATATTTCTAAGATAATAGCATAAATATATCTAAATTTTCTCCTCATTCAATGTATTGGGCTGGATTTAAAGATTTGCTTTACCTAACTCTTGTTAACAGCTTTCATCTCAAAGACCAAGGGTTTGTGTGTTCTGAAAGGTTCTTGCCCTAGAATAAATTACTGTACAATAATGATGGTGGTCTAATGTGGTGGAAGGCCAAAGCGGGAATGCCTACCACTTCCTGCTTCTTCCTCAGCCCTAATTGCAACTCCCCTTCCTGTTTGCATGCGAAGAAAATTCCAATCAGTTCCTGGCACATCATCAATGCCTGCCCTAAGCTCCACCCCCGGTCAAAGGTTACATATGTCCCATACCCTCCCATATTCCACTTGAAAGAGAAAGTGCAGCCGCCATGAGTTGTGTGGTCCTTCCCATGTCCTCACCTCAATAAACCTGTTCTTTTTGTACTTTTGCTTCTCTATTGTGCCAGAAAACTCTAATATGTTCCATTTCTTTGTTCCAACTATGTGTGTGTTTGAAACTAAAGTCAAATCCTCACATTGAGGACATTTTCTGTTTGCACTATAAGAAAAAAGTTTAACCTCAAGGAAACACCTTTCAGAGGATGTTTCCTCCAGGACTTGTGTTCATTCTACCAGCTGCCAAACCAAGAAACATGAGAGCCATCCTTTATGACCACTTAACTCTGTCATTCACATATTTTTTCTTGTTTAATCCTCACATTCATCCCACAACGCTGATGCCTTTCTCATTTCATACCTGATGAAACTACGGCTTCTAAAGTGAAGTAACTTACTCAAGGATACACAGAAAATAGAGGAACTAAGAATCAGACTCAGAGCCATTCAACAGCAGTCTGTGGGGCTTAGCCTCCTAGGATATCTCCTGCTCTTATATTTCTTTTTTCTGTGTTCATTGATGGACTTTTGCCCATGTATATTACTGAGTCTCAAAGTAACTTACTATAACCTCAGTGTAAAATGTCTTCCAGCACTGCATGCAACATTTAAAAACAGCCCAAATAAGCATGATGGCTGTGACTTTGTCAGCATTTTACCATTTCTTAAAAACTCTGAGAGGATCCTATCAAATTTGATAAGCTTGATATGTTCTGCAAATCCCCACTGCCTTCTTTAATGCAATCACAGCTTCCTGGGAGCTGGTTCCTAGGAACAAAGCTTCACATTTCATAACTTTTCACGGAAGGATTTACTATGTGGTGGAATTAATAAGTGCAGTGCATTTCACAGCTTTTCCACCTCAAATGGCATTTCTTAGTCAGCACAGTAGGTTTCCCATATGTATTGCCACAAATAGTCACTCTTTCTCTGAGTTCAGGAAGATTTGCGGAAACAAGTATTTCCAAATTAAATCTTATTAGCTGATTCTGATCAGCATAAACCACATCAACTTGATGAGCGCCTTTGACATGTTGAAGAATAATTAAATTTAATTTTCATCTACAAAAGAGAAATGAGGAACATTTCTGCAGCCCTGCAGAGGCTGACACTATGTTATTGGCTTCATGTTCTCAAAAGGGAAGGGAAATAGAATTCTAAGTTCTTTTTTTTTTTTTTTTTTTTTTTCGGTACCAGGGATCAAACTCACGACTGCCTGCTTGCAAGGCAGGCGCTTATGCCGCTGAGCTAAATCCCCAGCCCCGGGAAATAGAATTCTAGGATGATACTGCATTTCACGAAGTTCCTGGAGAAAACATGCTGGAGTAATATAATCTCTGCCGATATGACAGCTTTTATTTTAGTCCTGAGGAATGAAAGTTGGAATGTGTTTGATGGGATTTTTTTTCTTTCAAAAAGGTAGAAATATAATTTGATTTATTTATCATAAAAGTATTTGCTTTAAAATATCACAGACTTTTTAAAAGGTCTGAGGAAAAAGCTGTATTATCATTTATTGCAAATTGTCAATAAACTACCTGAACAGAATGGGCTTGTTAAAACCATTGTTGGAGTCCTTATTTTTATTAATAGTAACTAAAAGAACAGATTTAATATATTGAGAATTTTTTATGAACAAACATCTGAGCTAAATTGTTTCTAAACATCTCTATAATCCTGAAACAATCTTGTAGGTATTTAGGGGTAAGTAAACAGCCTCAAACAATGAAAGGGTTTTCCTGGTGTCATAACAGCTAGTAAATGACCAACCTGGGCTCTGGCCTCAGGGTCTGGACAGCTCCAAAGCCTGCTTTTCTTAGGGAAATGTATCATGCTTAACAGTACAGTTTCCAAGAGCAGACTTGGACTCTTAGACTCAGGCACTGCCACTTACTGGCTGCAGAAACTCAGTCTACACAGTCATTTGGAAACTCAAGTTCCTTAAAATAATAGCGACAATACTAAACATGAAGTAGGGTTCCTGTGAGGTGTCAGTGACACCACTTGGCTGTCACCTGCCCCCATGCAGCACAGAACGAGTCTTCACTGTTATTAATACTTCCATGCAAAGTAAGATGCAGCTAGAGAATTGGAGAATCCATAAGGCTATCTCTTTAACACGTGACTGAATTGGTTTGGAGGAGATAAAATGATGCATTGATAATTCAAAGCAGAAGAAAAGGAGCTCTGGGAAGAAGAGTCTGGCCCACAAACTTAACCTGTGCTGCCAAATGCTACTCAACTTGAACATAAACAGTATCCATCACTACTGAAGGGCAGAATTGATATATTCACTCACTTAGTCGATCAATTTGTTACTTTCATTTATATTTTCCCTTCAAGAGTATGAAAGTATGTGCCAAAATCACCCTTGGGCAAAATTGAACTTGTTTGAATATTCTAATCTCTGTCAAAATCAGAACCATGAACAAAGAGTTGAACTGCAAAGTTTGAAAAACGTGGCTTTCATTAAGCTTGTAACTTGCATATGACTCATTTATTTAAAGAGGTGGAAAAGGATACAGAGTAACTATCCATAGTGTCTGATTATTTTGGTTCTCTTTATTCAAAATTTTCTTCCTTCACTGTATTCTCCTGGTGGCTTGAATGGAGACGCTAAGGGCAGAGCGAGAACAGCTCTGAGGGAAATGATGCCAAGGTCTCCCAACCCCTTCTGGGACTCAGATCCATTTCCAGAAACAGCTTTGCACTGGAACAGCTGTATAAATTACACCGATTTCAAAGAAACAAAACACCTTTTGTGCTTGTCTTATTCTGAGTTCTTTTTCACTCCAGCCAGAATTGTTCCTCTGGAAAAATAATGGCAGAGATCTGTTTTGCAAAACTCTATGCTCAGAACTGGAAATGGAGGTTAGGAGAAAGGAAGAATTTGATGCCGATTTTTTTTTAAAATCATGTAGTAGGCTGAGATTCCCTCCGGTGTGATAAAAAATAAAAATGAGGCCAGATGGCAGGAGCTGTTTATGGGTTCTGAAGTAAAAGTATTAAATCATTAAAATTTGAAGGCTCCTCATTTATTCCAGCTTCTTCTCCCCATTAAATCTGGGTGCTGTGTTCTTGGGGAATGCATCCTCACACAGGGCTTCTGCAAAGCCTTTCTTTGCCTCTCTCAGATCCCCAGCCTGCAGTTAGGGATGTGAATGTGCTTTCCTGATATGTTTGGGATGGCTGTGGCAGTCCCTGTGCTGATAACTTTCCTGTTGGTGACAGGGAACGTTTATCTAACTCAAGATATAAAGCATTAAAATTTTGAAGATATTTTGAAGTCTATTTTTTGGCATAGGCTTTTTCAAGAGCTTTGTTGGAAAGAACTTGGCTTCACTGATGGATCTAACAGGTGAGTTTTCCAGTGTAATGAATCCTGAATGGATATAGTCAAAGCAGGTTTGAAAACAACTAACTGTTGTTATCCATAGACAGGGAATGGTGAGAGAGATTGATATCAGGTCTGTAGGGGACAAACTTAATAAATCCACATGCATAGTTGGGATGAAGATATACTAGGTCAGAACTCATCCTACTATTTCATGTAACTCTTGTCATGTACAAATCCACATAATTGGGTAACCAGATCTTATTAAAAAGATTCACGTATTAACAGTCAGTTTGGCAGGTGATCATTTTCCTTATTGAACTCACACAACTCCTTGTGTGGTAGTTAAGTATACAGGGTAACTGATTAGGTTTGAATTTGGTTGGGATTACCACATGATACATATGCTACTATTTTTTCCTAAATATTAAGAGCACTTACACAGTAATTAAAAATACAAATAAAGTTAATTTTACCTTATTTACTCCATTTGTAGTGTTTCTTATTTCTACATGACTAACTTTGTTTCAATCTGATGCTCTATTCTTTATGATTGAAGAACTTCAATATTTTTTATAGAAATTGCTACTGTCCATTTTTTTGTCTTTTGATTTACATGGTTTTTTATGAGAATTGTGCTATAATACTTATCCTTATTTCTATAACTCTTAACATAAATAAATTGTTTGTCATCTTTCTCTTTTCTTCTGTTTTCTCTCACTTCTTTTTTATCTATGGTTGCTTTTAAGGATGCTCTTATTTTTATTTTTAACAATTTAAAATATGATATAATTGGGGTTTGTGTAATTTAAATTAATTTGTAGTGATCTTCTTTGTGATTTTCTAAGTTGTTTAGATTTGTGATTTGGTGTCTATCATTAACTTTGGAAAAATGCTGACTTTTTTCTTCTAATATTTATCTGCTCATTTCTCTTATTTTCTGAATTCCAATTTATGTATAAAGTAAAACAATTAATTTTTTCACACAACTCTTGAATATTCTTGTCTGCTTCTTTTTCCCTATTTCAGTTTGGCCAACTTTATTGGTGAATCTTCATTTCCATTGATTTTTTTCATTGATGTGTCAAGCCTACTAATTAATTCACAAAAGAAAACTACTTTTGGCTTTTTTGTTATTCATTTCTAGTATATTTTTGTACCCATGGTTATTCTCAATACAATGGAGTTTTAAAACTCTTTAGGCAAATATTTTGCATTAGAATGTGGCTTAGACCACTTGAGCAATATCCTTTTGTTGTTTAATGTTCATCTTTTGTTAGTACATCTTTGCAGTATATGTTGATTATGTTCCCTATAGTAAGTTGGTACATGTATACAATACATCATAATTTTTTTTGAAACCCTTTCTATTTCAGAAAGATATCTTCTTGCTTCCTACTATCTTTTATTTTGCTCTTTATTTATAATCTGGGTTTCTCATGTAAGAGAAACTATGTGATAAATAGGCATGTGTGTCTGATTTATTTCTCTTAACAAAGTGTATCCATTTTCCTACAAATGATTCAAGTTATCCTTCTTTATGGCAGGGTGGTACTCCATTGTAGATAACACCACATTTTTTGATTCATTTATCTGTTGATGAACATATAGACCACTTCAAAGATTTAGCTGTTATGAATTGTGCTGCTAGAAACATAGGTACGTATGTAACACTGTGATATGATACCTTTAACTCTTTCAGGAAGATACTTGTAAGAGAAATAGCTGAATTGAATGGGATTTCTACTTTTAGTGTTTATGGAATCTCTATGCTGATCTCCTTAATGGTTGTGCTAGTTTAAATTTCCATCAATAATGTAAAAGGTTTGCTTTTCCCAGGACTTTGAACTCATTTGGGCTGGCCTGGGGAGAGCTTAAGACCAGCACTATCAAACATACCATTACCCCCCCCCCCCGTGCACTAACAATTGGGATCCAGGGATCTGGGTATCTCTTGGGAGGTGACCATATGTGGTACAGCAAGTGGGGGGAGTTTCCTTCTACTATCTCTGAAGCCAGATATTTTTATCGCTGTTTTGCTTTGTCCTGATTAATGGTGTTACTCTATTCAATATTCTGTCTTGATATGTTCTGTAATGTTGTGTATTTCTTTTGATTTTGCTGTACCTAATGGAAGAACAACTATTGTGAAGATAACGAGATATACAATGGTGCCTATTATTTTTGTCCTGGTGACCTGCTGTGATGTTCTGTGTCAATTTCACTATACTGTCTCAATTGGCTTTATTCCATCCTGTTTTGTTGTATATTACTACCTCCAAGTTAATGAAAATTAAATAAAAATAAAACAATAGAACATGAGAAAACAAGGTAACAAAATACCTCCAAAAACTCCCAACTCCATCAAAGATGATCCATGTGACATGGATAAGAAGAAACTCAAAAACAAAGCAACTGAATTATATAAGGTGATTAAAAAGGAAATAACAACAACAAACCAGATCAGTAAGGTACTGAGCAAGATGAAACATGATGTCACTAAACAGATAATGTTTAAAAAGCAAAAGGAGGAAAAGAAAATGCCCTAAAGGATATAACTGCATGTATGTTTAAGTGTGTGGGATTGACAATCATATTACCAAGTTTTTGTTGGATCATTGAACAGAACTGTTTGCAGCCTCACTGTTTGTTCACTTTGTATGCCTTAATTTGTAACATGAACAACTGTTTCTAAGAAGACAATACGTAATTTATCAAGTAATGATTTCTTAATTTTTTTTTGAAATTCTGTATTATTTCTACACGTTTTTCTGTTTTGCTTTTTTTCTCTTTAAATGAAATTAAAAAAAAAAATAAGACCAGCACTGCCAGCAGTTCAGTTAATATCCACCTCCCCAGGACAGGGGATTGTGCCCTGGGAGTTCTGCCGGCACCAGTTCTCCACACCCAGCTTCTGCCTCTCAATTAAGGGAGCCAAGAGCCTGCAGGGGAGTGGGGATTGCCTGAGGTGAGTCCCGGTGACCCGGGGAGAGTTGGAGACCTACGCTGCCAGTGTTTGAGTTTCTGGGGAGTTACCGGGGAAGCTGGACTGGACCCAGCACATTCCAGGGCCTCAGTTGACCATGCCCAGCAGCCTTCTTTCAGTTCAGGAGGCAGAAACCATGCACAAGGACTCTGGGCTCCTTTGGGCTGGCCTGGGGAGAGCGTAAGACCAGCACTGCCAGTGGTTGAGTTCATATCCACCCCCCCTAGGAAAGGTGATTGGGCCCTGGGAGTTCTGCTGGCCCCAGTTCTCCACACCCAGCCTCAGCCTCTCAATTTAGGGAGCCTGAAGGAGAGCTGAGACTGCTCCAGGAGCTGAGGGTGCACGAGGGGATTCCTTACACAACCAGAGGAAGCTCTGGAACACCACTCAAAACAAGGAAATAAAGAAAAATGACAAAAGGAAAGACCAAAAGACAGGCTCAAGTCTCCAGCCCATCCCAAGAAAGCCTAAGGGCCATGTACATAGAAGAAAATGGAAGCTGATACACCTGAACTGACTGAAATGATATCAACTGAAATAAAGAAGCAACTAGGGGAAGCTATGGAGAAATTCAAATCAGAAATAATTGCCCAGGTAAAAGAAGAAATGATAAAAGTAGTGAAAGAAATAGTGAACACATCTAGTGAAAACACAGCTAAAAAATTAGAGGAATAAAGCAAACAGATAGAATCCCTGAATGAACACTATAAGAAACAAACAGAATACATAAAGCAGATTCAAAGAGATATCCAGGAAATCAAAAATTCTATTGAAAGCTGTCAAAACCACCTCAACAAAAGTGAAGATAGAATTTCAGATCTTGAAGATAAGATCGCAGCTAGTGAACAGGAAAGGAAAGATCTTTTAAAAATAATGAAGAATCAAGAAATAACAATTCAACAGCTGCAAGATGATGCAAAGGAAAATAGCATAAGATTAATAGGGATAAATGAAAAAGAAGGGGACAGTCCAAATGATATCAAGAGGATATTTACAGAAGTAATAGCTAAAAACTTCCCAAACATGAGAATGGAAACTGACATTTGGATTAGTGAAGCATATAGAACTCCAAATAGCCATAACCAAAATAAAACCACACCCAGACACATAATTATCACCATCCCAGAAATCCACCATAAGAACAGAATACTAAAAGCTGTTAGAGAGAAAAGACAGATCACCTATAAAGGAAAACCTATGACAATCACAGCAGACTTCTCAACACAAACAATGAAGTCAAGAAGAGCATGGAGTGAAGTCTTTCAGATCCTAAAGGAAAACCACTTCCAACCCAGACTGACATACCCTGCAAAACTGTCTGTCCAAATGGATGGAGAAATAAGATACTTCCATGACAAAGAACAGCTGAAAAATTTCATGACCACCAAACCAACCCTACAAAGAACACTGAAAGATATTCTAGATACATATAGGATAAAACCACCAAGCAAGGCAGACAATTAAGCAGGATAGAAAGCTAAATATACAACAGCAAAAAGATAATATGTCAATAATAAACCAATATATAACAGTTATAACCATTAGTGTAAATGTCCTCAACTCACCAATCAAAAGAAATAGACTGGCAGAATGCATCAAGAAACAACACCCAACCATATGCTGTCTACAAGAAACCCATCTTACCCAAAAGGAAACCCATAGAATGAAAGTCAAAGGATGGAAAACAATACTTCATGCAACAGGAAACAAACAAACAAAAAAATACCGGGAGTAGCTATCCTGTTTGCAGACAATGTGAACTTCAAACCAAGAATGATCCAAAGAGATAGAGAAGGTCACTACATACTAGTTAGGGTAAAACTTCAAGAGCAAGAGATAACAATCTTAAATATATATGCACCAAATTCCAGAGCACCCAGCTATACAAAGCAAATATTAACAGAAATGAAAAATCAAATAAACAATAACACAATTATAACAGGAGATTTTAACATGCCATTGACACAAAGGTACAGATCAACTAGACAGAAAATCAGCAAAGAAATAACAGAACTGAATCACACCTGTGAACAAATGGACTTGATAGACATATATAGTTTTCCATCCAACATCATCAGAATATACATTCTTCTCAGCAGTACATGGGACATTCTCTAAAATAGACCATATACTAGACCACAGAACATATTTAAGTAAATGCAAAAGAATTAAAATTATCCCATGCATGTTATCAGATCCTAGTGCCATGACATTAGAAATTAATGATAAAAGCAACTGCAAAATATCACAAACACATGGAAACTGAGTAATACACTCTTGAGCAATCAGTGGGTCACAGAGGAAATTAAAGAAGAAATTAAACAATATCTACAAGCAAATGAAAATACAAACACAACTTACTGGAATTTGTGGGATGCAATGAAAGCAGTCCTCAGAGGAAAATTTATTGCACTGAGTTCCCACATCAGGAAGACAGCATGAGCAGAAATAAACAACCTGATGCTACAACTCAAACATCTAGAAAAAGAAGAGCAAGCCAAGCCCAAAGCCAAAAGAAGGGAGGAAATTATAAAGATCAGAGCAGAAATTAATGCAATAGAGTCTAAGAAAACAATTCAAAGAATCAATGAATCAAGGAGTTGCTTCTTTGAAAGAACACATAAAATTGATAAGACCCTAGCCAACCATGTTAAAGAAAGGACAGAAAAAAACTCAAATTCATGCAATAAGGAATGAAAAAGGTGAAATTACTACAGACTCAGTGGAAATACAGAAGATCATCAACACCTATTTCGAAAACCTCTACTCTCATAGGTTCGATACCACTGAAGAAATAGACATATTCCTAGATACATATGAACTACCAAAGCTGGATCAGGAAGATGTAAAACTGCTGAATAACCCAATTTCTATTAAGGAAATTGAAAACGTAACTAAGTCCTTGCCAACAAAGATGAGTCCAGTCCCAGATGGATTCACTGCACAATTCTACAAGAAATACAAAGAAGAATTAATTCCAACACTCCTCAAACTCTTCAATGAAATCAAAAGGGAAGCAAATCTTCCTAAGTCATTCCTGGAAGCAAATATTACTCTAGTACCAAAACCTGAGAAAGACCCAACTAAAAAAGAGAACTATAGGCCAATCTCCCTAATGAGCATAGATGCAAAAATTCTCAATAAAATATTGGCAAACAGGATGCAGAAAATCATCAAGAAGATTATACACCATGATCAAGTGGGATTCATCCCAGGAATGCAGGGATATTTCAACATATGTAAATCAATAAATGTTATCCACCATATCAATAGAGCCAAAAGTAAGAACCACATGATCATCTCTATAGATGCAGAAAAAGCTTTTGATAAAGTCCAACACTCATTCATGATAAGAACCTTACAGAGAATTAGAATAGAGGGTCTTTACCTCAATATGATAAAGGCCATCTATGACAAACCAACATCCATCATCATATTAAATGGCCAAAAGCTGAAAGCCTTTACCTTAAAATCAGGCACAAGACAAGGATGTTCCCTGTCACCGCTCCTATTCAACATAGTACTGGAAATACTAGCCAGAGCAATTAGACAAGAGAGAGAAATAAAAGATAGGAAAAGAGGAAGATAAATTATCATTATTTACAAATGACATGATACTTTACATAGAAGACCCCCAAAACTCCATTGAAAAACTCTTAGATATAATAAATAAATTCAGCAATGTAGCTGGATACAAAGTCAATCCTCAAAAATCAATAGCATTCCTATACACTAACAACAAAAATACTGAGAGAGAAATAAGAGAAGCCACATCCTTCACACTATCATCCAAAAAAATGAAATACTTAGGAATTAATCTCATGAAAGAAGTAAAATAGCTAAAAAGGAAAATTATAATACCCTGAAAAAGGAAATCAAAGAGGACCTCAGAAAATGGAAAGACATCCCTTGTTAATGGATAGGAAGAACATACATTTTGAAAATGGCCATTCTCCCAAAATTACTATACAGATTCAATGCAATCCCAATCAAAATACCACTAACATACCTCATAGATCTAGAGAAATCACTCCTAAAATTCATCTGGAACCACAACAGACCTAGAATAGCAAAGGCAATTCTAAGCAGCAAAGGCAAGGCAAGAGGCATCACAATCCCTGACTTGAAATTATACTACAAAACTACTGTAATAAAATCAACATTGTACTGGAATAAAAACAAACCTGAAGATCAATGGAATAGATTGGAAGATACAACCACAACCACAAACTCACTCAACCACCTTATCTTTGATAAAGGGGCCAAACATGCTCAATGGAAGAATGACAGTCTCTTTAACAAATGGTGCTGGAAAATTGGCTCTCCATATGCAGAAGACTAAAACTAGACCCATGCCTATCACCATGTACAAAGCTAAAATCTAAATGGATCAAAGATCTAAATATTAAAACAGAAATACTAAATCTGTTGGAAGAAAAAGTAGGTAAAAATCTCGAAGATATAGGGGTAGGTAGAGAATTCATGAACAAGAATCAAACTGCACAGGAAATACTTCCCACAATCAATAACTGGGACCATATCTTATTAAAGAGTTTCTGCATGTCAAAAAGGATTCCCAGCAGAGTGAAAAGAAAACCCACAAATTGGGAAAAAATCTTAATGGACTGTCCCTCAGACAAAGGACTTCTGTCTAGAACTTATAAAGAATTAAAAAAAATCAGACCCTTAAAATTCAAAGACCCAGTCCAAAAATGGGCATCTGAAATGAATACACAGTTCTCAGATGAAGAAATATGAATGGCAAATAAATACATGAAAAAATGTTCATCATCATTAGTCATGAGAGAAATGCTAATTAAAACCACACTGAGATTCCATCTCACCCCAGAAAGAATGGCCAGGATAAACAAAAACTACCAACAAGTGCTGGAGAGGCTGTGGGGGAAAAGGAACTCTTCTGCACTGTTGGTGGGAGTGTAGACTGGTGCAGCCACTGTGGAAGTCAGTCTGGAGATTCCTCAAAAAGCTGGGTTTGGAAGTTCCATCTGACCCAGCTATTCCACTTCTAGGCATATTCCCAAAAGAACTGAAAACATCATACCACAGTGATATATGTGCACCCATGTTTATAGCAGCACAATTTGTAATAGCCAGATCTTGGAAACAACCTAAGTGCGCATCAACTGAGGAATGGTTAAAAAAGTTGTGGCATTTTTATATAATGGAGTACTACTCAGCTCTAAAGAATGGTCACATTGAGATATTTATAAATAAATGGACACAACTTGAGACCATACTCATAAGTGAAATAAACCAAACTCACATGTGTAAATGCTGTATAATCTCCCTAGTATGAGAGTTGGTAAGAGTATATAAGATTTTATGGTAATCATGATTTCCCATTTCATTGCTTGGAAGCCTTTCAATGTTTTCATTCATCAGTTGGAATGGTTTTAATCTGTTTTGTTTGACTTTATTACATGTGATGGTATGAACAGCTGTTTTGAAGAAAACAAAACATTATGGCAGCCATTGCTGATTTAATATTGTCTTGCTTAGAAGTCCTACCATGCTTCTACTCTGCTATTACCATTGGTTCTATCATGTTGTGTCTTATTGGGGTTTTAACATATGTGATAGTATAAACAAATTTTTTAATTGAAAATGAGATATTATAGTAGCCATTGATCGTGCTCTGTTATTTGGTTCAGAATGTCCTGTAATTCTTTCATTCTTTTGAATGGTTTTATACTTTTTTGGTATGTTTGATATTACTATATTTGAAACTATGCTCAACTATAGCAAAGAAAGAGATATTTTGATAGCTACTGTTAATATCCGGTTGTCTTATTGTAAAGTGCTGTGTTGCTTATGTTATTCTGTTCTGATATGCTTTGTTCTGCCCTCTTTTGTTTTGTTCTCTTTAAAATAAATTTTAAGAAAAGGTTTTGCTTTTCCTCACAGTCTCTCCAACATTTGTTATTATTTGATTTCTTGAGAATAGCCATTCTTTCTGGAGTAAGGTAGAATCTCAGAGTGGATTTAACTTATATTTCCCCACTGGCCAGAGATGTTGAACATTTTTTCATGTATTTATTTGTCACTTGAACTTCTGTGAAATGTCTGTTCATCTGGGGAACTAAAAACAATATCCTTTTAATTCTTAGTATTTAGGCTTCCCTTTATGCTTGCTTCTTGGAGTTTGCATGCTGTTCTGCATCTCTTGTACTATTTCTCTCCTGTTACCTGTAATTTCAAACTTGTTACCTTCACATTGGTAATGGTCATGGTAAGAAGGTATGATCTCTGCTTTTCTGAATAATTCTGAATTATAGTCATGCATGATGTTCCTAGTTCTTATGAGTGTGGCTTCTCATTTATATTGTTTCTCCTCTGGTTGTGTTCATGAGTGTAGAACATTAATCTTCTCCTTCTCCAAGAGTAGGATTTTCCTCTTCTGTTTATTATTCTTTTCAGCTGTGATGAGTTTTTAGCAGCACCCCGAGAGCAGGATGCTTATTGTTCTTACCTCAGAGTCGAAGACATTTTTTCCTACAGTGGAGATAAAGAATCCAAAGTCAGACTTTGTCTTCTCATCTTTGTAAAATAATAAAAATTTTAAAAATGCTCTTTAGTAAGTTTTTATCAAATGTCTTTATGAAGTTAAGTAAAATTGTTATCATGAATGTACACAAAATGTTACCAAATACTTTTATATCTTTAACATATTGAGTATTGAAATATACCATTAGATCCTTAATACTAGATCTTTCTTTCAATGTTGAATGATTCTTTGAATGACTATTAATATTATTTGGATACTTTAATTAGTTTACATAATAATTCTGCAACTATACTCAAACAAAAAAAGACATATTTTCTTTATTTAATGCTTTTCTTGCCAAATTTTTGCCTTGTGGTCACAATATAAATGAATAATTGCCTCATCTTTTTCTGTGTACTGAGTTTAAATAAGATAAAAATAACCTCAGAGCTACTACACCTACATTTTATTCTGTTATATAGTTACCTACGTAATAGGACAATTTTCTAGCATGATTTTCTGCTCAGTCTTTGCTAGCATATTTCCCTATCATTAACTGAACACATAATTTATCATTAAAAAGGGGGACATTTTGAGTAGGAAAGTGTACTATTGATAATTATAGAAAGAAACAGGTGAAAATTAGGATGACAGTTGAAAATTAGAATTTGGGTGTGCCTTGCTTAGAAGAGTTGCACTAGTGTCTTAGGCAATTTTGTGCTGCTATAACAGAATGTCATAGAGTAATTTATGAACAATGGGAATGTCAGACAACTTGGTGAGTTAGAACACAGAATATTGAAGGAGTAACTGAAAAGGATAGATACTGGGAGACAATGTAAAGCTACAGACAAGAGATTGTTCTTTTCACAAGATGTTAAAGGCTGAGTCCATGTTTGTATTAAAATTATGAGTGACTACTTTGTGGTGATAGTGGATGGAAGGAAGGTTTTTCACTGTGTCCTTAGACTTTATGAAGCAAAACCTTATTTTCTAAACATAAAGATGCCCTTGGTTTCATTAACTACACATTTATATTGAGTTATGCTTTTGTAGTATTTTTAGATAATGAAAGTTATACTATTATTACATTAGGAAATAAGTCCATATTTTATAATTCCACATCAAAGAAATTTTACAATTACCTTTAATAAGAGTTAAATCCACTATCTCAATTTACAAAGATCATCAGATGCTTAACTGAAAATCATATTACTCCTGAAAACCATGTGGTAGTTCAAGGACTTATACTTCAAGGAATTTGACTCTGAGAAAGCAATGAAGAAGGAGGCCAGAATAAAGATCATACGCCATGGAAATAACTGCAAACAGACAAGTGCAATATGTAAAGAAAACTTAACCTTGTAGAATTCAGTGATAAAATACAGTTAATCTAACAACTAAAACAATAAAACATCTGCAAGAAATCTTACTTCTATGACCTACAAGATAAATACATATTACTTATTTCTCAAATCTAATGTTTTCAACCACCCTAATAATGTTTGCAATGAGCTTATAGCCCATTTGAGATGCTGAAAGTTACTTTGGAATGATGTTTCTTAGGAAGGTCAGCATTTCTTCCTCCAAGCTAATGTCCCATCCTTGGCAGCATCAAAGTAACATTAAATGAAGAGCAAATACAATGGAAAGCATATAATGAATAATAAAAATGTTGCTTGGTAAAATAAATTGTTACATCCATAGACATTTATCAAATACCTATTTGCTTTAACAAATACTGCTCTTGTTGTATAGGATATACCTGTGAGCAAAACAGTTCCTCTGGTAGATTAACTAGTGGGCAGCTTGTAACACCCAGGTGAAATGAATCAGCACGGTTCCGGGTGTGGAAGGTTCACTTGAGACTTGTTGCCAATGGCAGAAAAGGAGAAATGGAGGGGAAGATGGTGTGCTGTTGATTCTCCTGGAGATGCTTGTTGTGCTGGTTTTCCTGGTATGAACTCAGCTTTCTCATCATCAAAAGAGCTTGGTTCCTCACTTTCATGGAGCATGGCTGTGGTTCTTTTCAGGGGAGCTCTGCTCCTTACCATGACTGTCACTTCCTGTCTCCAGTGCAGATCCTTCAACCTACTGGCACAGATCCTGTAACCTGCTGGTGCAGATGTTCTAGTTCCTCCACTGACCTTTGGGCTTTCCCAGGGCTGATTCTTGATACAGACTTGCATAAAATATTGTCATGGGCTCTAGGCCTCCAGTTGAACGCGGGGAGGACATTGCCATGTGCTCTCGGTCTTCAGCTAGACTCATGCATGACATTGCCATGGGATCCAAACCCTCAGATGGATTCTTTGGGTCCCTAATGTGTGGACAGATTTCCTGCACTCTTCTGCATTCAACTTTTTGGGTGAATGTTATAAAATAATCCTATAAACTATGTATCCTGTATTAAATCTATTCTCTTGCAAACTCTGACTACAATAATTTCTCGTATCATGAAACTTACATTTCTGAAAGATATTTGTGCAATATACTTATCTAAGTGTTGTCACCTTGCCCTCAAAATTATTCTTTAGTCCGTGTTCTCAAACTTGAATAGGCAAAGAATTGTCTTGGAAATCTTTCTGGTGCTGATTTAGTGCATGTGCATGGGGCCTACGATTCAGCCTTTCAAATATACTAAGTGCTTCCCACGCTACTGATCCATAGTCCACATTTAATAGTAATGTAACCCATGATTTCTCTATACTTATGTTTAGTGAAAAATCAATGGACATACAGAAATGTGATTGGATGAAATGGTAAGATCTAATGGCATTAGACTAAGGAGAAACACAGCTAGGTCTATCTGTTCAGATTCTTCATTTTTTATGTAACATTCTTGTTCCCATGTATGGAGCACAACCCCTCTAGAATGACGGTCTTTGATGGAGAAGAAAGAAGACAAGGAGTTATCTTTCCAAGTTGTTTGGCTTGCTTTAGGGGAGAGGAATTCTCTCCTTTTTGTTAACTGCCTGAGAAAAGAGTAATTCTGGTTTCAATGACTTATTTTAGGGGAAGAAGTAGCATAGAAGACAGGAATGGGAGAAGTTTAGAAAGACCTTGTCTCTGAGGCCCTTTAGTCAGCATGCACTTAAAATACTGAGCACAGCAAGGTACCAAACTTTGGGGTGCTATGTTCTGAGCCCTAAAGACACTAATACACATTTCTTTTACTTGGATACTATTCAATAATTTTCCATTTTGGAATCAAAATTTTATGCCTCAAAACTGAATTAACCTTGCTTAAAATTAAAATAAATTCAAGATCAGGATGGGTTTTGATAAGAAAACTTGGAGAAAATAATCTGCTGACAAGAAAAAGCACCCTGAAAATTCCAGAGCTATAGTGTTTACTGTTCTTTGTAGCAAGATAAAGATGAGGATAATAAATATTAATATTCTAGGAATGATAAATATACAATGAATGAAGGAATCATTAGAGGCTAGATAACTGTGGTAAATATCTTACGTAATTTTAAAACTATTCATCTTGTTTCTTTTTGTCATGATCACAGTTTCTCTTTTATCCATATTGAAGGGATTAAGTATTTAAAGGGCTAATACAGAGACATGCATAGGAAATTAGATGAGTGTTTCTCATCTGAGAAGATTCAGGTAAGAAAATCACCTCAGAGAAGATGGTGTTTGTAAAATGAATAGGACTTAGCAACTTACTATGTGCTTGAGTTCAATGAATGGGAGGAGGGCGTTGTAGGTGAAGGAAGAAGAATGGGCCAAAGATCCAGAGTCAAAAGTGATGTTAAAAGTTTTAGGGAGTGCAAGTCACTCATGATGATGACAATAGGGTTTGAGAGGATGTGAGAGTTGTGAAATGATCCTTCCTTTATATTTTGGATCTGATAAAAGCACACATCAGTACTTCCTGAAACAAAAACGGAACCATTTAATAGAAAAAAATCACAAAAGACATAATTAACCAACCAGCAGAGAAGAAATGAAAGTTTGTATATTATTATAAAGTTCCAAGTTTAAAATTTAAAATCGAAACCCTTGGAGCCAAAGTTTTCATAGTATCACAACTATTGGGCATTCTGTCATATATTCTAATTCATACCATTGCCATTTAAGCCACCTTAGCCACTACTTAAAAGTTCAGATTTCTGTGACATATTTGCTCTATTTATAAAACCAAAAATGAATTTAATGAAATTATATTTTATAAAGGCTTTCTTTCAGAACTGTCTTTTGTAATTGGAAAATACAGTTGTCATTAGCCTTTATTTTTAATTGATAAACAAAAATAAAAATGTACATATTAATGGGTTCAGTACATGTATACATTGTGTAATATTTAAATCAGGTTAAATATATTTGCCTTCTTAAACATTTATCATTCTGTGAGGAGCTAGAGATTCACCATGCCTTTGTGGCTAGAGCCCTGAGAACATGGAGCTCCAGAGGTGAGCCATGTGAACAAGATGTAGGGATAGTGCAAAGCAAGTCCAGCAGGTGTCCAGCTCTGGTGTTCTTCCCTGGTAACCACAGCTCTGTGAAAGTTTCACTTTCAGTGTTCTCAGCAAAACACTGAGACCCTGCCCTTTTGTCCCTAGTATGTGCTACCCCGCTCCTTTTTACTGTGTATAAATAAAGATGCAGGCTGTGCTGGGCTTCTGTTACCTCTCCATTAGAGAGTTAGGTCCCACCCAATCCCAGCTTTTTTCTATGTATCTTGTTTTTGCTTATCTCCCATCATGCTCTCTCAGGACCCTATTGGCTGCACAGGTCACAGCATCATTCTTTGTGGTGAAACTTTCAAAAATCATCCTTCTAGCAATAGAGTATTGTCATTTATAGTCATCATACTATTTCATAGTACTCAAGATTTCCTTGCTTTTATATATCTATAACTGACCCGTACTGCCTCCCTTACTATCTTCCACCTCTGGTAATTACTATTCTAGTCTCAGCTGCCATGAGAAACTATCTAGATTTCACATATGAGGGAGGTCATGCAGCCTATATTTCTGTGCCTGGCTTATTCATTTAACATGCTCTCTAGTTCTATTCAGGTTACAAATGACAGACTTTCATCCTTTTTATGACAGAACAGTACCTCATTTTCTTTATTTATTCATCAAGTTGTGGATCCCTAGGTTGTATACATTTCTTGGCTATTGTTGATATTACTGCAATAAATGCAGGTATGCAGATGTCTCCTGTACATAGTGATTAATTTCCTTTGGCTATATACCAAGATATGGAAATGCTAAATTATATGGTAATTCTACTTTTAGTTTTTGAGAAAATTCTATACTATTTTACAGAAAGACTATACCAATTTACACTTCCACCAAAATTGAGAAATGGCTACTTTTTCTTCACAATTTCACCAGAACTTGTTATCTTTTGTCTTTTTGATAATAGCCATTCTTACTGTGATAAGGTGATGTCTCCTTATAGTTTTAATTTGTATTTTCCTAATGATTAGTTGTTTTGAACATTTTTTTATATCTATTGGACATTTATTGTGTGTCTTCTTTTCAAAAATATCTATTTGGATTTATTGCCCATCTGCTAATTGTATTTATTTTTGCTATTAAGTTTTTATATATTCTGAATATGAAGCCCTTGTAGGATGCATTCATTGCAAAATTTTCTCACATTCTGTATGTTGTCTCTGTACTTTGTTGAGTATTTCTTTTGCTGTGCAAAAGCTTTTGAGTTTTATGTACTCCCATTTGTCTAATTTCAAAATTTTATTTTCTATGTGTTTAGGACATTGTCCAAAAAATCTTTACTCCTAATGTTCTGAAGCATTTTTTCCTATGTGTTCTTCTAGCAGTCCCATATCTCATATTTATACATGAAATACATTTTGAGTTCATTTTTAAATTGGTAGATAAAGGAATCTACTTCATTCTTCTCCATGTTGATATTCAATTTTTTCCAACACCATTTATTGAAAAAAAAAACTTGTTCTTCCTCCAGCGTGTGTTCTTAGCACTGCTGTTGAAAACTAGCTGTCTCTAGACAACCAATTCTATGCCAATTCTATGCTCATTTGATTGATAAATCTTTGTAGTACGTTTTGAAGTCAGATGTCTTTTTCTTTGTGGTGAAATGGCTTTGGCTCTTCAGGGTTCTTTTTGTGGTTACATATAAATTTTAGAATTGTTTTCATTAGCTCTATGAAAATTGACATTGGTATTTTGATGGAGATTTTACTGAATCTGTAAATTATTTTGGCAGTATAGACACATTAATAATATTGATTCTACCAGTCCATGAACATGGGATGTTGTTTCACTTTTTTGTGTCTTTGTTGTTTTGTAATTTTCATTTTAGAGCTCTTTGAAATCTGGTTAAATCTATATTTTATTTTATTGTTTGCTCTTATAAATGGTCTTTATTTCTTGATTTCTATTTCACATAATTCGCTATTAGCAGATAGCAATGCTATGTCTCAGTTCACAACCATGCTTGGTATAAAGGATAAGAGATTACTTGGAGTCCATCTCCAGGAAGGCTCAAAGGGTCTGCCTTAACTGAAACTCCCCTGCATGAAAGTCTCAGGAAAAAAAACAGTCCAAACCTAAAGCTTCTGTGGCTTTTTATTGATAGGATCATAAAGCAAGGATAAAGTACAAAGTACACCAGTGCAGGAATTTCTGTAGAGGCCAGGAGAAGGAAAGTACAGGGACAGGGTGGTCTGATACATGACCCACCTCAGGGCTAAATAATTAATCACACTATGTGAAGGACAAGGGCCAGAGCATATATTACTTAAGGTGATGTGTTTTGATCCTACTTGTACTTGTGGCCCTATGGGTTGTCTTTTAATCTTTCACCATGCATTCTGGGAGGTTTCAGGCTTGTACCTCCAAAGTCCCTTACTTCTGCATATCCATCTCATAATACTTCTTGCCAATGCCCCACAATGCTGCTAAGTTTCTTATATTGATTTTGTATTCTGCAATTCTGCTGAATTTATTTAGTGATTCATAGGTTTCTGGAGGAGTTTTGGGAGTTTTCCCTATGTAAGATCATGTCAGTTGCAAACAGATGATTTCACTTTTGTTTTAATTTGCATTCCCTTTATTTATTTCCCTTGCCTAACTTCTCTGGTAATATTATTCTGAATAGAAGTGGTGAAATCAATCACTTTTATCTTGGTCTAGATCTTCAAGTAAAGCCTTAAGCTATTCCCCATTCAAGATAATGTTAATCTCTGGTTTATAATAAGTGACCTTCATTGTGTACATTCAATGTGAGTCCAATTTCTTTAGCACTTTTATCACAAAACAATGTTGAATTTTATCAAATGCTTTTTCTATACCAATTTAGATAACCATATAGTTTTTGCCCTTCATTCTGTTCATATAATATATCATATGTATTGATTTGTTTGGATTGAAGCATTGTTCCCTCCATCTTTGGAATGAATCCCACTTGGTCATGGATTTCCTAGATATCTCTTAGGTATTTTTTATGCATTCTATTTCTTTTCTATATTGTTCCTTCAGGGTTTCCATCATCTTCCCATGCTCCTGTACTGTTTTATCTATTTCTTTTCTAGTGTGCTGAGCAACTCCTTTATGAAGATTGTCATTTTTTTCTTTACAAGAACAATTATTTCTAATCTGATTTCCTCTGTAGCCTCATGGATTTGTTTCTTTATTTCACTTGCTGTCTTTTCAGAAATTTCAGGTATGTGACTTCTAATGTCCTGTGTTTCGGTGTCTCCTGTACTTGTTCCTGATGGACTGGACATTTGAGATTGCATTTTGCTCTTTCATTTTGTCATTTTCATCTCTTCATTTAATATTTTGGTCTTTTACATCCCACAAGTCTCAACTATCTGTCGTGTGTGCCTTAGGTTCCTTCTGTGTGGTTGACATTTGACCAATTGCTGGGTCCCACAATGAAAGGAAGGGACCAGTCACCTGAATTCCTCCTGCAGGGCCTGTTGGGTGAGTCCTATATTCTTCCTAGGCTGACTAGAGGAGTATTGATGTAAGTCAACTCTTAGTTCCTATTATTACAATAACTTCAGGGTGTTCAGGCCTCCAGATCTACCTGGCTATAGTTTGCACCTCACCTGAGACCCTACTGTGTCACTGGGTGTCTTGCAGCCCCTGATGATTGACTCCAGGTTGGGGGAGGCCTTGTCACCACTCTTTACAACCCACTTGGTGTTCTCTGTATGGAAGAAGGACTCTTGCCAGAGTCACCAAGGTCCTACAGCTGAGGAGGAGTTCACTGCTGCTCCTGTTACTCATTGAGCCCTCTATTTGCGTGGGAAACTCACCACACTGTTGTAAGCCCACTGATGTCCTCTGTGTGGTTGAGGGGTTGCTGAGGCTCCCACCAGCCACAAGGTCCTGGAAGGGGTCACTAGTTATCCATGTGCTGCTGTAGTCTTTTGGGTGAGGGGGAAGGCCAATGATCCA
The DNA here is from genome assembly GCA_004027295.1 of Dolichotis patagonum. Classification (NCBI taxonomy): domain Eukaryota; kingdom Metazoa; phylum Chordata; class Mammalia; order Rodentia; family Caviidae; genus Dolichotis; species Dolichotis patagonum. The sequence goes on from PVJX010005821.1 coordinate 45,721, forward strand.
CTGACCCCTAGGTCCGTGGAGTGGGGTGTGTGGAAGGAAGTGAAGCCATCTGCTGATGCTAGGTCCATGGAGCAAGGAGGGGGGCTCTATTTTCATTTACTTCAGGAAATTTTTAAAATCTCGTTCTTTATTTCTTCTTGGATCCATTGCTTGTTGAAAATAAGTTGTTTAACTTCCATATGTTTGTATAGTTTCCACCATTTTAATTGTAATCGATTTCTTAGTTTCTTGCATTGTGGTCAGGAAAGATATTTAATATGATTTCAATTTTTGAAAAGTTTATTTAAGTTTGTTTTTTAGTTTATCCTGGAGAACGTTGTATAAACTGATGAAAAGAATGTGTATTTTGTAGCTGTTGCGTGAAATACATGTTTATTTTATTCTTTTTATCCAGGGTATAAATGAGGCTTGATGCTTTATTGTTGATTTTCAGTTTGGATTATCTCTCCATTTCTGGAAGTAAGGTGTTACAGTATTTAACTATTATTGCATTGAAACCTATGTCTCCTTTTAAGTGTATTAATACTTGCTTTATATATTTGGGTGCTCTGATAGTGGATGTATATGTATTTAGGATTGGATACTTTATCATTATGTAATAATCTTTTTGTCTTTTTTGTTGCTTTTGGTTTAAAGTCAAAGATATCTGATATTAGTATGGTTGGTCTTCCTTTTTTGGGGGGGGCTTTTATTTTGTTGAATATCTTACTCCATATCTTCACTTTCAGTCTAGGTCAAAATTTTGTATCAAAATGCTTTCAAGAGGCTGATACCAAGGTATGAATGTATTTCTGATCTGGCTTTGTTGTTACCTGTCTTTTCAGAAATTCTAAACTGATTGCTTATTTTCTCTAAGCCTATAATCATTTCCATGAATAGCTGTTCAATTTGGATGTCTGTGGGGTGAGGTCTATCAAAATATCTTACTCAGAGTCACCTTGCTTTGCTCCCTTGTCATAAACCTTTGAGTCATGTTGTTTAGGAAAACCATGCCTGGTTTCCTTATTTTGTTATGTCTAGTCCTATCTTCCTCTCCTATCTCTCTCCCTTTCTTATTTCCTACCTCTCACCTTCCCTTTGCCTTCTATTCCCTGAATCATAGTTTTCATTCTACATTTTTTTCCTTCTGAGGTAAATGTTTCTTTCATAGCAAAAAATAAATAAGTAGATCTTCTATAGCTCTGAAAAACCCTGAGCATGTTAAGTGTCATACATACATGTTAGAAAATTTTCAATCTCTGAAGGCAAACATTTGTCTGTCACTTTTTTCCTTTTGTTTCTTAATTCCAATCAACCTATTTCAGTTCTTTATTCTTTGCCTGTCCCTCTGAGAGAAAGAAAAAATAATATACTCTTAACTTCAAAAACAACCAGTGACCTTTTGTATAAGGTCAGAATAACTTATCCATATTCATTGACTATTGTGTGTGTGCTGACATTTTAAAAATATTGTCTTTCCAATTGAAATTCAGTATACTTTATGGCCTCTGTTTGTTTAAAACTTTTATAATATCCTGAAGTGGTAGAATTTTATGAATAAGCAACCATCTGGCTCCCCAGAGAGTGTGAATTTTTTCCAGCTTCTTTGAATGAGGCTTTATTTTCAGTAACAAGCTATGCCTAAAAAAATGAATTTGTGATGAATAAACCAATGAGGCCTTGTGAAGTGCCAGTTGAGTCTTTCAGGAGAGGGCTTTTTTTTCAATTTATTGTTTCTTTCTCTTTTCTGTGTTGATGGTAAGTGGAAATTGCTCTAGGTTCCTATTACTTGCCTTATTTTTGTTTATGGTTTTTACCTTGAGAATTCTTGAGTCAAGTCATTATGAATCAAGGTAGTTTGTATGGTCAGATATGGAAGCCTTTTGTATAGGTTGAGAAAAACACTATATTATTCCCACCCCAAATCAAACATTAAAACAGAATGAAATAAGAAAGCAGTAATAAAGATGCTCAGAGACATACCTGCATCAGTTCTGGAAATGAATAACACTGTCATTCACATTCTAGAAGTATCAGTGATTTTCTATTAATAGGATGTAGGTAGGACAGAGAAGAGGGTTGATTCATGACTTTTCTTTAAGAAACATAAATTCTTTTAGTAACTTAGTGTGTATTAGCTTTGCTAGGCTATGCTGTATAACATACAACTCCAGCATATCAGTGGTCTATAAAACATAATTATTTTCACATGTGAATTCTCATGTACAACTCTAGAAGATATAATAAAGTACTTAGGTGTTATAAATTTATATAAAATAACTCATGGCCAAAGCTACAAATATAAATTGGTAGATGCCTGTTGTATTAGTGGAGAGTGGTAAGGTTTACAAGTCTTTCTTTTGAGAAATATTATTTCATACATAGTAGACCAGCATTCATTTGTCAAATACTGGACAAAATAGCCATTATAGTATATATAATTCAATATCTATTAAAATTATTTATTAAAATTAAAATTTTTATAAAATAAATATATGCTCTAAACTATAATTATTTTCTTAAATGACTATCTGGTGTGATGTTTAAAATTGTGTAGCTATAAGAAATATCCCATTATGTGTAACTTTCCTTCATATTGGATGAAGTCTAGTATCTAGCATTTATTTTCTGCATATTCAGGAACAGTAGCCCCAGTCACATAGAAAAACATAGGATAGTTTCTCAAATAATTAAAAAACTGATTACTATATTACTCAGTAATTCTGATTCTGGATTTATACCTTGAATAACTGAAAGTAAGGTCTTGAAGAGATATTTGCACATTCATGTTCATAACAGCATTATTTACAATAATTAAAATGTGAAAGCAACATGGGTGTCTATCAGTGGATTAACTGAGAAATGAAATTAGATATCTGCATGTAATGGAATATTATCCAATATTTTTTAAAAGGGGGATTTTTGACACATGTTACAATAAGGATGAACTTTAAGGCATTATGCTAAGTGAAATAAGCCAGATACAAATAGACAAATACTGTAGAATACCACTGGAACCGATACAAGCATAAGTGGAATGGTAGTTGTGGGCTAGAAAGAAGGAGACAGTTGTTATTTAATGGGTAGAGCTTTCTTTTTTACAAGGTGAAAATTATTCTGGAATTATATTGTGGTGATAGTGATACCGCATACTGAATGTATTTAATAGCACTGACCTGTGCATTTAAAAATGGTTACAATGGTAAATTTTATGTATATTTTATCACAATAGGAAAATATGGGGAAAACTCTATGGTAATCTATTTAAGTCATTGGAACAAGCAAAATTGATCCAATTAATTTTAAAAAATCCTCATTTTATAGTAATTTAAAAGATAAGAACAATTACACAAAAGAGTAAAATATATGTCTATTAAAAAAGAAAAATGAAATACCAAGAAAAATAAGGTAAAGGAAACACTGAGGAAATGTTAAGGCATAAAAATCATTAGGGAAGAGTAAAAGAAAAATTTCTGCTTCTGTTTGGTATATAGAAAACTAGAGCGTGTTGTTCCCATTTAACAAGAAAAAGTCAGATGATTTATAAAAATCATTCTTTGAATTCACTAGAAAATAGGTTTCAGGGTAATTGATTAACCTGAAATCTATGGGATAACACAAGGAGATGGAGCATAAACACTGCTTCATGTGTACTGGTTCAGAGAGCAGAGGAAGAGATGCCAGCCACCACTCAAGATGGTGAGAATAATTAAGTTGGATCAAGTTTTTAGCAAATTACTAATGTTCAAGTGTGAGCTAACACAAGAATAACATGACTGTGGACTACAGATACAATGGGATTTTGCCCCAGTCACTGAGTCTTCTTCTGTTTGTAGCAGTTACTTGTGAAAAAGATTAAGCAGGAGGTCAGGTCAGAGAACATTCATGGGTAGTGCAATCCGGGATGAAAGGTGTGTCCTCCTCTGTGGTATGGGCACAAACTCTACTTCTTACAAATCAACAGGGCAGAAGTCTCAAGCCTCTGCAAGAGGCTCTGTTTTATCTGGAACACAAATTAAGGCATTGCAACTTGGGGAGGGGTGTAGCTAACAAAAACAAAATAAAAAAAAACCCTTGATCTTGAGTAAGGGAAATAGAAATTTTTCCTGAGTCCAAACTGTTTTTTCCACTGTTGAGGAAGGAGAATAACCCTTTATGCAATCTCTTGATGGTAGGAATGATTTGATTTCCATGGGGGAAAAAGGACAGTATCACAGTAACAGCCACATGTCATCTAAAAATCTTGGGGGTCTAAGGCCACCATAAGACAAGCCAGACCAGACAAAATATAACACTCTGGAACTAAAAACCACACAGGCAGGAAGCAAGTAAAAATCAACCTTTGTTCACTACTGGGAAAGGGGTAAAAGCAAGCAGAGAGATTTCCTCTGAGGAACAGGTGCACAGGAAATGCCAAAATCTGAAGATGGAAGTGGCAGGGGAAAAAAAACTTCACAGTCACACACCTGCAACCTGAGCTATAGGTGATGGAGGACTTTTAAATTGGTGATACATTGAGGGAAGGAAGCCACATGAACCAAAAACCAACTCAGACCAACTCTTGATTTATTCACCTGCTGATACTAATCATCTATCATACCAAGAGGTAAAATATTATTATATCACTTTCTAGGCATGAATATTATTTATCTTACATTCTACTCTAGTGTATTGTACACACGAAGGAGACACACACACACACACACAGCAGTGGGGGGATGTTAAGATACAAGATGGTGTATACAGGCAACCTGTAAGGTCAGGGGGCTGCTGCAGACTCTCTTTGGCTGCCACTGTGGTGGAAAACAAGGATGTAATGCAGTGGGAGAGTCACCAGGACTCATCTGAGTACCCTGAGGTCATTCCCAGCAGGTTCAAGAAAATTGCAGGCTTCATCAATGGCCTGTATCAACTAGAGTGTTATGTATTATCATTTAAGACTTGGAAACTAATGGAGAACCTGAGAACCCCTGAACTGAAAATAGAGTATATTGAAACACGGATGGCAAAAAGAGATACGCTCATCCCCAATTATGCCAAGCTGCTGCTGAAAAGTTGCTGTACAGGATACAGATCACTGACAAAGTCCTCACCACCCTTCAGCTTCTTATTCTCTCCTGAAGGACCAATATGGGTTGGGGTTTTTTGTTGTTGTTGTTTGTTTGTTTGTTTTTCTTTTTTCAAAAGTGTGCCCCTGGGCTCCCTGGAAAGAGGATGTGCCCTGTGGAGAGAGAACCAGAACCCTTGGAGTTTTTTTATGTTTTACATTTTTAGTAACATTTTATAGAAATAGTTGACATATATTTGAGTTGTTCCAAGCCACAAGCCTGGGACTCTTTGCCAAGGTCCTTTTCACTTTCCTCTTTCTCTGTCAGACTCTCCTTATAGCTCTTACTGTCTTGATACTGATCCTATAAACAGTCGGTCTCCTCCCATCATGTCAGTCCTGGCTGAGACATTTATGTCCTTGCAATGTAACTGCCAGAGAATTCTTTTGCTGTTTGGGAGAAATCAGGTCTGGGCCCCCACTTGTAGTATTCAAAGGACATTTTCAGATTTCTTCTGTGTAGTGTCTATGTCTCCCCTATCTCCTTATTAAACTCCTTATTTTAAAAATTAATACAATCAACCAAGTCATACTAAAAATGATGCAAAGTTGGAATTGTCAGACAGACAGTTTTAAATGTGTTATGTTAAACACTTGAGTGTAAAAGATAAATGATGTATGTGAACAAATAAAGAATTTCAACAGAGAGAAAGTATGAGACAAATGGACATGGCTGAATAAAAAGTTGTGATAACAGAGATGGAGAATTCCTTTAATAAGCTTGTCACAAGATTCAACTAAGTTATAAAAATGCAATCAGTGTACTTGAAGATAAGACACAAGTTACCAAGTTAAGGAAGTCTAAAAATAGCATCAACACTGTAGAACAGCTTCAGATGTTCTCACATGTATGTAATTGTAATTTCAGAAGACAGAGAATGAAATAGGGAAGAAGTGCTCACATCACATCTAAATATATCTAGGTATAATACCCAAAGTGCTAAAACAAAATATAAAGAGAAAATATTGATGCTAACCAAAGAAAAATAAAAATATTTGTGCATACAAGAACAAAGATAAGAATAACAAGATTTCTTATTAGAAATTGTTAATGGGAAACAAAAGAATGAAGCCCTGACAGAAATGTCAACCCAGAATTCTACAACTACTGAAAATATATTTAAAACTAGTAAGGAAACACATGGCTGTCAAAATATACCACATGGTCATAATCTCAGCATGCTAGAAGACTGAGGAGGAATATCAGAAGTTATAGCTCAGTCTAGATAACTTAATGACACCTTGTCTCAAAATTTAAAAAAAGAGGGAGAGGGGATGGGAGATACAGCTCAGTATGAAGGCCCTGGGTTCAGTCCCTGGAACCACATGTTAATTAATTTGTACAAGTTAATTTAAAATGCACAAATCAACCCTCTAAATCAAACATTTCAGAACATTTTCATACTTCTCCTATTTAACTAGAATTTAATCTCTCATTTCTAGTTCCAAATCCTAAGTTTAAACACTAGCTCCACCCCACTGTGCAATTCTAGCCACTAATTCTTCCTAACCATAGAAATTTCCTTTAAATTATCACTTCAACAACTCATAAATAATGATCTTACAAACATTTCTTACAGGTAAAAATTTCATAAAATTACATTTCCCACTTTAAATAAAAGTCTTTTGAGTTTTTGATACAGCCTTCTTAAAAATTTCAATGACTAAGTACTTTTTAAATAAAGACTCTTGAAATCAATTTTTCAATGCTTAATTTTTAAAAATGTGGTATATATTTATTTAATTTAATGAAAATTTCCCCATATTTGGAAACTTCTCCTTAAGGTAGATATAGCACCTATCATGTATCTGATTTAAATGTATTTTTCAATATATATGCTTCAGAAATACAAATTTATGTTTTGACTGCCAGCTCTGTATAATGCAGCATTTTCATTTTTCAATACTTCTTTCTTCATTGTTTTATCTTTTTAAGCCCTCCTTTAACCTATTCTTTTTGGCATTTTTTGAGATTTTTTTCCTTCCATGTTTATTTCATTCCATGCTCTTGTATCCAAAATCATTATTTTTGCATTATGGAGTTTAATCTCAAGTATTATAATGGCTGCTTTATTTTGTGTTCATAGTTACTGTTACATTCAAGTGGATTCAGAAATTGTTGCCAATAGTTTTTCCTGTTACTTCTATAATTGTGAAATTGTTAGTTCACTTTTAAGCTTTCTGGATTGTTTGGGTTTTGAAGTAGATGTTTTAGAAACACATTATGAATTCCTGAATATGGGGCAGTATCTTTCATTTTCTTTCATTTTTCAATGATAGGTAAATAAATCTTAATTCACATCATTTACCCTTTGTTAAATTGAAATACAATTGGCCTTGGATTTCTCCATGCTTGGATGATAAAGTTGGCATAATTTAGCCCCTATATATAGTGAGGTCTACCATTGCTTGATGTGTAAACCAACTGCAACTTAATATTATACCCATGTAACCAAACAACTGAGTCTTAGCCAATCATAGCAGTTGCGTTTCAACCAATCACAGGCTAAAGTAATTAGCTAAAACTATCCAAGAGCATCTAACATCATTCTAGGAAGATTGGACTCTTACTGTATTACCTTCCTTTAGTACTTCTGAGTGTTTGAACTTCTCATGGTTTGACACCAATTGTCAGACCACCATAGGTCACTGCTCAGACCTTCCTTGTGAATATCTCATGTCATCTCACTTGCTTTGCCTATGCTAGTGTAGTTTCATCCTTACATTTTTCTCCAAAGGATTACATGTTCGATTATTTTAAATTCTCAAAGAATAACTAATACTTGCATATAGTATGAAACAAAAGCTTGGTTGAATGTGAGGGTTACTATTTGAAGAATTAACATGAAACAAAATGCAGTGGTTAGAAGTATGGATTTTGTAGCCAGATTGCTCAGAGTTTCAACTCCATCCTTCACTAGTTTGTGACTTTGGGCAAGTTACTTAATCTTGTTTTGCCTGTTTCCTTGATTTTAAAGTGAAAAAAATTGCAAGAGCATAATGAGGATTGCGTGAATTACTTATACTTGTTTAGAAAAGTGACTGTTATTTAGTACTTTATGAATGTTTATTAATCAAGTTTATGAAAAATGTATAATAATTAAACTCAGAGTAGGTAGTAAATGTTAGAGCACCTGGAATTCTTTGGTTATGGCAGTACAGGAGATAATAGCTAGAACACATTAAAAATCCCCAATACATAGTTCTTGCTATTATTATTTATTTTGTGTCACTTTCTTTAGCTGTTCTAAGTCCTTCATAACATGAGTCAGTTTATTCCCTAAGGACTAAAATATTCTCAGTTATGTCCCTGTGTAATCTAGACCTTCGAGTTTGCCCTCAGATTCAGGAAAAAGAAAAAAAAGTCTGAATTTCCACCATCCTCACACAAGAGCCACCCTAAACCTAATAAAGAGATCTTTAACATTAACATGCGTGTAAATACGAAATATAGTTTTTGATTTTTCTCAACATCTTTCCAAAAGAGCTCCACCAAAACTAAAAGTTCATTAAAGGGTGAATTCTAAAATTAGAGCTCTTGGCTTCTATTGCTGAACTCAAATACCCACTTCCAAAAGGGGAAAGAAACTACTGGCAACAGCCAGCAATTTATTACCCTTGCTCTTGTAAGATTTTTTTCTTTACCTTTGCAATTCATACAAGTCATCAGACAAGCTATATGTTAGACTCAATTCTTATTTACTTTGCATATGGAATATTACAACAGTATCTCAAAGTTTAAAGTAAATTGTTCCTTTTTTACCTTGGGCTTCTGCCACGGATATTGCTAAAATTTTATGATCTGTAATTGTTTCAGTGGGAACTTTTAGGAGTAGAAAATTTGTTCAAATGTTTATCTCTACAAAAGATGAAAAATATGACAGACTAATAAAAATCAAAACTCAAAAGGTAAAAAATTATTAGGTGCAGCTAAAGCTTTATTCAAAGGTAAATCTATACCTGTAAATACTTTTGTAAATTAAATAAGAAAGAAAAAAATGTGCCACACATTCTATTCAAATGAATCAAGCAAACCTAAAAAATAAACCAGGACAAAGTAAAGACATACAAAATTTTTTAAAGATTAAAGTCATAATTGTGAAAAAAGGATTTTAAAGCAGAATATTTAAATGACAAATCTTTTTAAGAATCAGAAATTGGAAAAAAATAAAATAGCAGATAATTTCTCACCCAGCTGTAATTAAAAAGAAAAAAATCATGAAAATATAAGTAGGAAGAATATATAAAATAGTTAAGAAAAAAATTAAATACATCATATGAATCAAGTTGAAAATTTCAAGTAAATTCTTTACAGTAAAGAACTTTGATTCATTAAAATAAGTCTAAGATGAAATAATAACTCAAAGAAAAAATGGTAACCATATTTTTTGTATCATGGATATAAATCCAGATCAATTAGAAATTAAATATTAAAACTAGAGCAGTAACCTTGTTAGGAGACAATAGGAAATAATATAATCTTAAAATGGAGTCAGGAGGAGTAAGGAAAAGATGGTAGACTGATAGGCAGCAGGATACAGAGCCTCTCTGGGAGAGACAGCTCAGATGCCAGAACAGAATATCCTGGAGAGATCCAGGCAGAGGGAGATGGATTCTCTCAACCAGGAAGAAACTGAAGGGAAATGAGCTGCTCGTGTACGAAGTCTCGGGGTTACCATTAGAGAAGCTAAGATCAGCAATCACAGTGCTCTAGTCGAGCTGCCTGAATTCTTTCCCAAGACTGGCCTGAGCACCTGAACCCGAGCTGATGCAACTGGCTTGCGCGACCCCACGTGCGACTTGCCCAGAGGCACCATGAACTCGTGCTGCAGCTGAGCTGAAGTTGGAGATGAGGGAGCCCAATGGAGAATGGAGCCAGAGCAGGACCAGCATTAACCCGTAGTGAGTGCTGGGAATACGACCCTCCCGTGGGAAAGAGGCAACCAACTGGATGACATGCTGGAGTCGGGCAGGACGGCCCCAACTGGGAATGGCAGTGTCTTCAGTTGGTTGCTCCCCTCCCAGAGCAGATTGATGGGATCTGCGTGACCTGGGTCACACCCCTGACCCAGACCAAGTAAGTTGTCTCAAACTGATTCCTTATGCTCAGCATGCACTGATGCAGTGCAGGCCTACAAAGGTTGCCTGGCCCAGAGGAGAGGGGGCAGCATACATTGACCCTGCCTGCACCTCAGTGACTGACAGGGGACTGGAGAGGGCAGAAACCCCTAGCCTGTGTGCTCCAGAAGAACCATAACCAACAAGGAAAGGGGCTGGGAGCTACACTATACACTTGAATGGAAGAAACCAAAAACATGATGAGACAAAGAAATAAGAAAAAGCCCCTAGCCCCCAACCCTGAGAATATTGATCCAAGAGAGGTAAATAAAAAAGAGATTGAGGGCAGCAAACATGCAACATCAAACATGGCATCAGTGGCCATAAAGAGATATCTTTGGGACCTCACAGATGAGCTCAAAAGTGAAATATTAATTCAAGTTAAGCAAGATATAAGTAGATTAATAAAAGAAATTCTAAGCACCTCTCAAGAAGACACAGATAGAAGAATGGAGGAACACAAAAGAAGAAGAGAAATGTTCAAGGAAGAATATAAAGAAAACCTAGAACACATGTAGCAGGTTAAAAAGGATTACCAGGAAACTAAAAACTCCATTGAAAGCTGGCAAAACTGCTTGAAAGAAACTGAGGATAGACTATCAAAACTTGAAGACAGGTTTGCAATGTGTGATCATGAAAAGAAAGATCTCTTAAAAATAATAAGAAAACAGGCAGTAACAATACAAAAGCTAGAAGACAACAAGAGCATCTATAACCTAAGAATAAAACATGTGAATGAAGAAGCAGGAGTCAAAACAAAGGAATTGCAAAGGCTATTCACAGAAATAATTAAGGAAAACTTCCCAAGCATAGAAAAAGGAAATGATATGCAGATGTATGAAGCATACAGAACTCCAGCCACCTACAACCAAAACAGAACTACACCCAGACACATAATAATCAAGATCCCAGAAATTCATTATAAGAACAGAATATTAAAAGCTGTCAGAGAAAAGAAACAGATCACCTATAAAGGAAAACCCATCAAAATCATGGCAGACTTCTTGACACAGAACATCAGGTCAAGAAGAGCTTGGAGTGAAGTAATTCAAGCCCTGGAAGAAAATAACTTCCAGCCCAGATTGATATACCTTGCAAAACTATCTCTAGAAATTAATGGAGAAACAAGATGCTTCCATGACAAAGAGGAACTGGGGGAATTTGTGATCAAATATCCAACCCTACAAAAAGTACTGAAGGATATTCTAGAGAGAGAGAGAAAAATAATACGAGGATTTCAGGAACAGTGGCAGAGAGGCCTCAGTGAATGGGGCAGACAGTGGAATGAAAGAGAAAAATAGACAAACAATAGTAGAAAAATAGAATAGCAGAAATGAGGCAGACAAGATTGGCTGTAATCTCTAACAAAGATGGCCTTGATATACTAACAAGAACACAAGCAGAGTAGATCAGGAGATATGGTCCGTCGAGATGCTCTGTATTGGAAACATAATTAACCTGAAAGAGGGTTTATGGACAGAAAGTCAAATTTGAGAAAACAATGCTCTATGTGACAGGGAACCAGAGAGAAATAAGGGCAACTCAACCAGTACCTGCAGATAGGTTGAAAAGACATGATACTTTTGTGCAGTAGAGAACTACTCAGCTATAACAAAGGAAAACCTTGAGGCTTTTACAGGTAAAAGAATACAACTCAAAATCAAGCCCAGGAGTCACAAAGTTCAGAACCAGTTAGGATAAATAGCAGGTTGTTCCCCCTAATCTAAAAACTGAGAGAGTTAGTGGGACCTAAAATGTGCAGTGCACCGTGTGGGGGTGAAAGGGGAGGAAATGTCTAAAAAAAGAAGGCAGAGGATATTGTTAATAGGGTAACAAGATTTAAAATCTACATTATTCTCACCACTCTGTTTAGATGGATTATAGTCTGTTCCAGATTGTCTACTTGCACTAGATTTGAGGGCATGGACAGCTATCCCCAAAATAGCAGGATATATTATGGTAATCATCCTTAATTTTCTTTTAACTTAATCTGAAGCCCTATATAATTTACACTGTCTTATTATGACTGACATTATTTGAATCTGGTTTGTTAGATTGCTGTTTTGTATTGACTGATTTTATTTGAATCTGTTATGATTGATAGTATCAAGTCTAAGAGTATAGGCAACTATACTGAAGATGACAAGATTCACTAGGATACCCACTCTGTTTTGATTATAATCTGCTTTTGAAGTCTTATAATGTCTCCAATGTTTTGTTTTTATTAATGTTGTTATATACTGCTGTTATATGATGCTGAGACATCATAGTAACCATTGTAGATCACCTTATATTGTGGTTTTATATGACTTTTTTGCTTCATGTTTTTCTAGGAATTTGTTTTGTTTTGTTTTGCTTTGTTTTGTTTTTCCTCTAATACAGAGAGTATAGATATACATGTAGAGACTCATGCATGTGTAGAACTTATAAACAGTTTGTGAGAACAAATTATATAACACATGAGGAAATGAACAGCTACTTTGAAGAAAAAGAGACACTACAGTACCCAAGTGCTGATTCCATAGCATCATGATGTGAAATCCAGCAATCCTATATTCTTTCTTCAGAGTGTTTTTAGCCTGTTTTGCTTTGTTTAAGTTCAACATACATGAAAGTATGGACAGCTGTTTTGAAGGGAATGAGAGACACTATGGTAGCCATTCTTGGCTTCCCTATTGTCTGGTGTTGAAGATCTAAAACACCTTCCTCATCCTGTTCAGATCAGTTCTATACTATGTTGCTTCGTGTGAATTCTCTGTATGTGAAGATATGGACAACTATTTGGAAGAAAACAAGAATCAATATGATAGATAGTGAAGATCTCTGATTGTCTTGCTTTGAAATTTATGTCTCTTTCATTGCTTTCTTGTGTTCCACTTTGTTCTATTTTGTTTTGTTTAATTTTACCCTTTTAAAATAAAAAAAAGGAAAAAAATGGAGTTAGGAAAGGAATTTCTCAATAAAACAAAAAGTCATTGTTCTTTTTAAGACATTAAATACAACTGATTGTTACATAAAAACCACCTTACAAAGAAAGGCAAGAACACTTCTCAGAAGCAACAGCAGACATCTGAGGAAAATGTAACATTGTCAAAGTGAAAGTCAAATAAAATATGCCTGTCAGATAAAGTACTAGTTAGAAGAGAGCAAGCATTTTCAAAACTAAGAAAACCTAAGTTCCAAAAACTAAGAAAGTTTACCACTCCTAGATACTTATTTTAAAAGTTAATGTAATTTGAAGGTTATCCAGTTACTTTTAAAAAGGAATAAAAAATTGAGTTGATTCAGCAAATAGAGGAAAGAATACAATAAACTGAAAAAAGTAATACAGTAGAAATAAACTCAAAAATATGTGCAATCAAAAATAATGCACATGGAACAAATTCACCAATTTAAAAAAAGCTTTTAGAATAGCGAAAAACAAAATAGTATGTAGGTATTTGATATTTATAATAGGCTTATTTAAAATATAGTAAGCTAATAGTTTTAGATGGGATTTTAAATCCTGCAAACATGTTAATTTTATTAATGTTTATCTATAAACCATGTAATTTCATGGTATGAATATGACTTAGAAATTTATCTAAAAGCAGAAAAGTCCATGAACTGACAGTTTGAGAAAAAACTATTAAAATAATCAAAATATATATTGTAACAGTCTGAAAAATATAATACTGAATTCAAAAGACACTCAAAGTATAGAAAGATGTAATGGAAACAAAAATGTATAATACAATGTAGATAAGTTTTTCAAACACAAAATGTTACATTTATTATCTACCTATGCATATTTATTGCAAATGACTAATAAATGGACTGAAGGAGAGACAATAGCTATAAATCAAATGAATGTCAACTTTATTTAGATTAGTTAAATACATTACTTAAACAAAACATTACTGGTTTTAAAAACTACAACAATTATGACAATATCACATATTCATACTAGGCTGTGTGTGTGTGTGTGTGTGTGTGTGTGTGTAAATATTTCCCCTGGTCCTTTGTTAGCATTCTATCAATTAAAATTTGAATACATGAGAGAATAAGAAAAACAATTTTAGCACAGTTGTAGAGAGACTTTATTAGGTCCTTCTGTATTATTTACAGATAAAGTTGGCAAAAATAAAGTACAATGCATTATTTAATAAAATATTTTCCAATATACTACTAATAAAGTGTATATACAATATTTATGAAATGTTTATATAAGCTGCTCATAAAAATAACAAATTATATTTCAGTTTATCTCCAAAGGCAAAGATTGTAAAGGTCATTATCCATCATATCAATGGAATCAAATAGTTATTTAATAAATAAAAAGGAATCTAATGGATCATAAGAACATCAACAGAAAGAACTTTGAATAAAAAAGACTCAATTTTGGAACAGTGAGAAAATCCAAATTACATTAATGAGTTATTAAACATGAAAACACAAAATATCACCAGATACTTGAGTAACTTCTGCAGCATGACTGCCCCAAAAAACAAGAGAAGAGAGTGGAAGACTGTCTCTAGAGGAAACAAATAAAATAAATGAAAGAAGATAACTTTAAAAACAAAACATCAATTAGTATCTTCTGGGAATGTTAAAACTAGGAAAAGAAAATATGGATAAGATAAAATTCTGGGGAAATACAGTTTTTTATGTGGCCAGATTAGAGAAGAGAAGACAAAAATTATAAGGAATAAAAACAACAACTGAAAATGTAATGGAATCTACATTGCAAAGGAAATATTTCATATGATAAAAACAGTGAAAACTGTAATCAGAGATTATACAAAAGTCAAGAGTAAACAAAACCCAAAATAAAATAGAAGAAAACTATAAAAAAAAAAAGGACATGATCCAAAGGGGTAGTCATCTGAATTGTGGCATAGGTGGGATCCTACAATAGTGTGTAAACAAGAAGAATAAATTTGAACTTGGCCAGGAATATTCTCCTTTATTGACACTGAAGACCTGATACTGAAAGTGGTAACAAAAACAGCTAAATTTGCCCAGGTGTTGGGAATATAATCTTGTCTTCAATTTTTAGAATGCACTTTGTAGGGAAAATGGAAGAACTAAGATCACAGAAAATTATGAAAATGTCATTTAAAACTTGCAATGTAAAACCAAGGCAGAGATAATAACTGGGATTTGGCTGGACAGGGAAGATGAACAATGCTGTTGTCATCCCAGTAGAGTAGGTAAACGTTGTGCACATTGTTACTTGGAAAATAATTAGTGGTTTAAGAATACTGTTGTAAGTAGAAATTGAAAATTACTGTGTAACTCTGGAGAGAAAAGAAAAGGAAAAAGAAATAACAGGAGTATAGCGAATCCTTATCTAACAAAACAAAAAGTTAATAGAGGATACATAAATTATGTGAGTCTTGAAACAGAAGACTAGTATTCTTCTTTAGAGACAGAGAATCACTGGAGATTTTTAAGCAAAATTGATTAACATAGCTCTCACAAGACAGTACCATTTCATCAGAGATGGATAGAGTATAAATTGATTAATTTTGTTTGCAGATATTTCAGAATGCTGACATTTTACCGGCTACATACATTATCCAAAAGTCTGCCATTGAAAGGCTGTGTAAAATAAAGAACAAGGTACACAGGATGTATAAAATGTGGTCAAATATATTCATAACAAATTCATTTTTTTCAAGAGCTGTAATTGTGCTTTATTTTTTTTATTGAGTTTATTGGTGTAACCTAAGTTTGCATAATGACTATCACATTCATCACAGGGAACTTGTACCTATACATTATATATCTTAATTCTTCTTTTCTTCCCCAGTCCTCTTCCCTTCCTTTAACCCTGTGTCCCTTCCTCTTTACAAAGCTTTGTTTCCATTTTATCGTTTTTTCTCATTTTTTCTTTTCTCTTCCTTCCTTTCCCTACTCCCCTTTCCTTTTGAATAATTTCTTCCTATTTCACACTATCTATTATATAATTTGGTTCTTATTTGCACTTTCAGTTTTTCACACTAGAGACACATGTGTTTCTGAATTATTTCACTTAAGAGTATGGTCTCAAGGTCCATCCATTTAGCAATACCTTCTTTATGGCTGAGTAGTACTCCATTGTATAAAAACACCAAAATCCTGTTTCTTCATTCATTGGTTGAATGAATCTTTGTTGTTTCCAAGATTTAGACATTAAAAATTGTGCAGCTATAAACATGGCTGTGCATGTGTCACTGTGGTGTGATGCATTTGATGCTTTTAGGAGCTACCTAGAAGGGGAATAGCTGGGACAAATGGGACCTCTGGCCATAGCTTTTTGAGGAATTTCCACACTGATTTCCACAGTGGCTGGACCAGTCTACACTTCCACCAACAGTGGGCAAGGGTTTCATTTTAGCCACAGCCTCACTAGCATTCATTTTTGGTTGGTTTCTTGGTGATAGCCATCCTTTCTGGAGTGAGACGAAAGCTCAGGGGTGCTTATTTTGCATCTCTTCAATGATCAGTGAAGTTCAACATTTTCACATATATTTATTTGCTGTTTGCACTTCTTCTGAGAAGTGTTTATTCATTTTAAATGATCATTTGTAGGTTGGGTCTTTATATTTGGGGAGTCTGATTTTTTTTCAATTTTTTATTTGTTCTAGATATTAGTCCTTTGTCCTTGAAGAACAACTGGCTGAGATTTTTCCAACTCTGTGGGTTGACTTTTTACCCTGTTGATGATTTCTCTTGCTGTACAAAAACTCCTTAATGAGATCTGAGTTGTCAATTCTTGTAGTATTTCTTGTGCAGTCAGGGTTTTGTTCATAAATCTCCGGCTGCATTTGTGTCTTTAAAATTTTTACCTATTTACCTCTCTACCAGATTTAGTGTTTCTGTTATAATATTTCATTCTTTGATCCATTTTGATTTTAGTTTAATGCATGGTGATAGAAATGGGTCCAGTTTTAGTCTTTGGCCAGTTTTCCCATGTATTTATTTATTTATTTACATTTTTGGAACTGAGACTCTAATGCAGGACCTTGTGCTTGTCAAGCAGGTGCTTGTGCCACTGAGCTAAATCGGCAGCCCTCCAGTGTCATTTATTAAAGAGGCTATATTTCTTCTAGTGAATGTGGTTGGCTCCATTGTGGAAGATAAAATGACTGAGGGTGTTTGAAGTTGTTGGTGCACCTTGTAATCCATTCCATTGATCCTTGAGTCTGCTTTTTTTTTTTTTGCAGTACCATGCTGTTTTTAACACAGTAGCTCTGCAGTATAATTTCAAGTCAGGGATTGTGATGCGCCTTGCCTTACTTTTGTTGCCCAGAATTGCTTTTTTGCTATTCTAGGTCCCTTCTGGTTCCAAATGAGTTTTAGGAATGTTTTATCTAGTTTTGTGAGGTATGATATTGATATTTTGATTGAGATCAGATTAAATCTGTATAACAATTTTGGGAGTATGGTTAGTTTTAGTATGTTGGTTCTCTCTACCCACGCAAGTGATATCGTTCCATTTTCTGATACCCTCTTTGATCTCCTTTTTCAGAGTACCATAGTTTTCAATGGAGAGATCTTTCAATGGAGAGATTGATTCCTTAGTATTTCATGTCTTGGGTGCTATTAAAAAAATCCTGGTTTCCCTAATTTAACTCTCGGTGAACTTTTTATTTGTGTACAGCAATATTATTAATTTTTGAGTGCTGACTTTGTATCAGCTATGCAACTGAATCTTGTTGTTAAGTCTAGAAGTCTTTTGGTGGAGTTTTTGGGGTTTCCTATATAGAGTATCATGTCATCTGCAAATGATGAAAATTCAGCCACTTCATTTCCTACTGTTACTCCTTTTATTTCTTCCTCTTATCTAATTGCTCTGTCTCATGTTTCCAGAATTATATTGAATAGGAGTAGTGATAGTGGACATTCTTCTCTTGTTCTTTATTTCAGAGGGAAAATTTTCAGTTTTTGACCATGCAGTATAATGTTAGCTAATGTTTTGTCACAAAGGCCATTATATAATAAATAGAAAATAAATGAAATAAACATCCAAAGAAGTTAGGAAAGCAAGTCTAAGAAAGCCAGAAAGAAGGGAATAATAAAGATACAATATAAAATTTTAAATGATAAAAAAGAAAATTACAATGCTAGTGTATCTGACATTTTTATTTTTTTAATTTTTTAAAGAGGAAAAAAACAACAACCAGACAGAACAGAAAAATGGTACCAACAATACAGAATTCCAAAGGGAAAAAAATAAAAGAACAAAAATAAACAAACAAAAAAATCCAAAACAACAACAACAACAAAAAACAAAAACACTGAGAAATCGCCACTTGAAACGTTATGTACTCTCATCACTGGAAATAGTTGTTCAAGTTACAATATTAAAGCATACAAAGTAGACATTCAAACAGTGAGACTGTTAACAGTTCTGCTCAACAATCTAACAAAAACAGTAATATGGTCATCTATCTTACACACTTAAACACACATGCAGTTATATCCTTTAGAGCACTTTCTTTTCCTCTCTTTTTTACAGTAGCAATTACACATTTTGAGTTTTATTACTCCTATAGTTCTTATTACTTTTTACACTAGAGCGACAATGTGATATTTATAAATATGATTCTTATTTATTTCACTAATGAGGATAGTCTCAAGTTGTCTCCATTTCCCTATGAAGGCCTTAAGATCATCCTTTTTATAGCTGACTAATGTTCCATTGTATAAAAATACTACATATTTTTCACCCATTCTTTGGTTGATGGGCATTTTGGTTGTTTCCAAGATTTAGCTATTACAAATTGTGCTGCTATAAACATGGATGCACATGCATCGCTGAGACATGACATTTTCAATTTTTCTGGGAAAATACCCAGGAGCGGAATAGCTGGATTGAGTGCAACTTCTAATCGTAGTTTTTTGAGGAATCTCCATACTGATTTCCACAGTGGCTGCACCAGTCTACACTCTCGCCAACAGTGGAGCAGTGTTCCTTTTTCCCCACAGCCTCGCCAACATTTGTTATCTGTTGATTTCTTGATGGCAGCCATTATTTCTGGAGTGAGATGAAATCTCAATGCTGTTTTAATTTGCATTTCTCAAATGACCAGTGATGGTGGACATTTTTTCATGAATTTATTTGCCATTTGAATATCTTCATCTCAGAACTGTGTGTTCATCTCAGATGCCCATTGTTGGAGAGGGTCTTTGAATTTGGGGGCTTGATGTTTTTCAATTCTTTGTATGTTCTGGATGTAAGTCCTTTATCTGAGGGGTTCCTGGCTAAAATTCTTTCCCATTCTGTGGGTTTTCTTTTCACTCCGATGGTGATTTCTTTTGAAGTGCAGAAACTTTTCAATAATATGAGATACCACTTGTTGATTCTCTGAAGTGTTTCCCATGCAGTTTGTGTTTTGTTCATGAATTCTCTGCCTACCCCTAGGTCTCCAAGATTTCTACCTACCTTATCTTCCAGTAGATTTAGTGTTTCTGTTTTAATGTTTAGGTCTTTGAACCACTTAGACTTTAGTTTTGTGCATGGTGATAGGCATGGCTCTAGTTTCAGTCTTCTGCATGTGGAGAGCCAATTTTTCCAATATCATTTATTAAAGAGATTATCTTTCCTCCAGTGAACATGTTTAGCCCCTTTGTCAAATATTAGGTGGCTGAGTGTCTTTGTACCTATACTTGCATCTTCTAATCTGTTCCATTGATCCTCAGGTCTATTTCTTTGCCAGCACCATGCTGATTTTATCACTGTGGCTTGGTAGTACAGTTTCAAGTCAGGAATTGAGATGCCTCCTGCCTTGCCTTTATTGCCCAGAATTGCCTTTGCTATTCTAGGTTTCTTCTGTTTCCAAATGAATTTTAGGAGTATTTTCTCTATATCTGTGAGGTATGTCAATGGTATTTTGATTGGGATTGCATTAAATCTGTATAACAGTTTGGGGAGTATGGCCATTTTCACGATGTTAGTTCTTCCTAGCCAAGAGCATGGAACATCTTTCCATTTTCTAATATCCTCTTCAATCTCCTTTTTAAATGTAGTATAATTTTCAGTATATAGGTCTTTTATATTTTTAGTTAGTTTGATTCCTAAGTATTTCATTTTTTTAGATGTTATTGTGAAGGGCGATATTTCCATAACTTCTCTCTTGGTGAATTTCTTCTTTGTGTACAGGAATGCTATTGATTTTTGAGCATTGACTTTGTATCCAGCTACACTACTGAATTTGTTTCTTACCTCTAGTAGTCTGTTAATGGTGATTTTTGGGTCTTCTATATAGAGTATCATGTCATCTGCAAATACTGATAATTTAACTTCTTCCTTTCCTATCTTTATTCCTTTTATTTCTCTCTCTTGTCTGATTGCCCTGGCTAGTGTTTCCAGAACTATACTGAATAGGAGTGGTGATAGTGGACATCCTTGTCTTGTTCCTGATTTTAAAGTGAAAGCTTTCAGTTTTTGTCCATTTAGTATAATATTGGCAGTTGGCTTGTCATAGATGGCCTTTATAAGGTTGAGGTAGACACTGTGTATTCCGAGTTTCTGAAGGGTTTTTATCATGAACATGTGTTGGACCTTATCAAAAGCTTTTTCTGCATCTATTGAGATGACCATGTGTTTTTTGTTTTTGGCTTTGTTGATGTGGTGTATTACATTTATTGATCTGCATATGTTAAACCATCCCTGCATTCTTGGAATGAACCTTAGTTGGTCATGATGTATAAACTTCTTGATGATTTGCTGCATTCTATTTGCTAGTATTTTATTGAGCATCTTTGCGTCTATGTTCATTAGTGAGATTGGCCTATACTTCTCCTTTTTGGTTGGGTCTTTCTCTGGTTTTGGTGTCAGAGTAATACTTGCCTCCAGGAATGAATTAGGGAGGATTGCTTTCTTTTCAATTTCACTGAAGAGTTTAAGGAGTATTGGCCTTAAGTCTTCTCTAAATTTCTTATAGAATTCAGCTGTGAATCCATCATGACCTGGGATTTTCTTTGTCACTAATTTTTTTAATTATGTTTTCAATTTCAGTAGCTGATATTGGGTTATTCAAAATTGCTGTATCTTCTTGGTTGAACTTTGGTAGTTCATATATTTCTAGAAATCTGTCCATTTGCTCTGTGTTTTCCTCTCTCTGTGAGTAGAGATTTTCAAAGTAAGTATTCATGATCTTTTGAATTTCCATGGGACCTGTAGTAATTTCACCATTTTCATTCCTTATTGTATGAATTTGGTTTTTTTCTTTGATTTCTCTATAAGGTTAGCTAGAGGTTTGTCAGTTTTGTTTATTCTCTCAAAAACCAGCTTTTTGATTCATTAATTCTCTGTATTATTTTTTTTTTAGTTTCAATTGCATTGATTTCTGCTCTACTCTTTACAATTTCCTCTCTTCCATGAGCTTTAGATTTAACTTGCTCTTCTTTTTCTAGAAGCTTGAGATGAAGCATTAAATTGTTTATTAAATTGTTTATTTGCGCTAAATCTGTTTTCTTGTTATGACTATATATATAAGACTCTTAAGACTGCTTTCATTGCATCCCACAGATTACAATAGGTTGTTTTTGCATTTTCATTTAATTTCTTCTTTAATTGCATCTGTAGCCCACTGGTTGTTCAAAAGGTTGTTATTTAATTGCCATGTATTTATGCCAGTTTTGCAATTTCTTTTGCCATTAATTTCCAGTTTCAGTGTGCTATGGTCAGATAGTATGCATGGGATAATTTAAATACCTTTGCATTTACTTAAGAATTTTTATGAGATAATATATGGTCTATTTTGGAGAATGTCCCTTGGGCAGCTGAGAAGAACATGTATTCTGATGTGGTTGAGTGGAACACTCTGTAGACATCTACTAAGTCCAATTGCTTGCAGGTATGATTCAGTTCTATTGTATCTTTGCTGATTTTTTGTCTAGTTGATCTATCTCTTTGTGACAGTGGGCTGTTCAGGTCACCTGTAATAATTGTATTCTTGTGTATTTGGTTTTTCATGTCCTTTAGCATCTGTCTTATATAGTTGGGTGCTCCTGTGTTTGGTGCATATATATTTATAATTGTTAGTCCTTCATCTTGAATTTTTCCACTTACGAGTATGTAGTGACCTTTGTCTCTTTTAATCATTTTAGATTTGAAGTTCACATTGTCTACAAATAGAATAGTTACCTCTGCTTTTTTTCTGGGTTCCTGTTGCATGGAATACTGTTTTCCATCCTTTGACTTTTAATCTATGAGTTTCTTTTTGAGTCAGATGCATTTCTTGTATACAGCATGTTGTGGGATCCTGTTTCTTGATCCATTCTGTCAACCTGTTTCTTTTGATATGTGAATTGAGCCCATTTACATTTATGGCTTGACTTTGTCATGTTGTGTTACTGTTAGTTTCCTGTTTTTCTCCCTTGTTTACTTTTTTGTCCAGCCTGGTGATTTCTTTCTGTTGTTGTTCTGGAGATTGTGGTCCTTTTTATCTCTACCTAGGATGTCCTTCAGCACTCTTTCTAAGGTTGGTTTGGTGGGTATGAATTTTTTAGTTATCTTTGTCATGGAAGTATCTTGTTTCTCCATTAAATTTGAAAGACAGTTTTGCTGGGTATGTCAGTCTGGGTTGAAAGTTGTTTTCTTTTAGGGCTTGAAATACTTCACTCCAAGCTCTTCTTAACCTGAAGGTTTGTGCTGAGAAGTCTGCTGTGATTGTAATAGGCTTTCCTTGATAGGTGAGTTGTGTCTTTTCTCTTACAGCTTTTAGTATTCTGTTTTTATGCTGTATGTCTGTGATCTTAATTATTATATGTCTTGGTGTAGGTTTATGTTGATTGTGACTGTGTGGCATTCTATATGCCTCACTTATTTGTATAGCAAATTTTCCCTCCATGTTTGGGAAATTTTCTGCCATTGTTTCTGTGAATAGCTTAGCTATATCCTTTGCATTGTCTCTTGCCTCCTCACTAATGCCTATTACTTTAACATTGTTTCTCTTGGCATCATCTTGTAGTTGTTGGATTGTCATTTTATGCTGCTTTGTTGTTTTTATAAGTTCTATCCTTTCAAGATCGCTATCTGCAATCCTGTCCTCAAGGCCCAAGATTCTATCCTCAGCTTCATTTAAATAGTTTTGCAGGCTTTCAATACAATTCTTTGCTTCTTACATATCTCTTTCACTTTATTTTGTAGATTCTGCTTGTTTCCTGCATTGTTCATTCAAAGTTTCAAACAACTTCCCATGCTCCTGTAGTTTCTTATCTATTTCTTCTCTAGCTATGTTGAGCAGCTCATTTACTAAGGTTGTTACTTTTGTCTTTACGTAAGACATTATTTCTAATTTCAGTTTCTCTATAGCCTTATGGATTTGTTTCTTTACTTCATTTGCTATCTTTTCAGAGATTTCTGGTGTATGGATTTTAGGGTCCTCTATTTCATCATCGCCTTCACTTGCCCCTGATGGACTAGATGTTCTGGATTGCATTTTGCCTTTTTGTTTAGTCATTTTCACCATTTGGGTTAATTTCTGGTCTTTCTATTCCAACAGTCACAACCTTCTGTAGTGTGTGTTTCAGGGTTCTACTGTGTGGTTGATGTTTGTCAAATTGCTGTGTAGCACCAAGAAGAGGAGATCTAGTCTCCTGAATTCCTCCTACTGTGCCTGTTGGGTGAGTCTGGGCTAACTAGCCCAGAAGTATTGATGTAGGGCAACTCTTAGTTCCTGGTGTTGTTATATCTTCAGGTTGTGGCAGGTCACCAGGTCTCCCTGGCTATAGTGTTTGTGTCAGTTGAGGCCCTACTGTGTCACTGGGGTCTCATAAGTTCTTTTAATATCCTCTAAATTGGGGTGGGGCAATATTGGCACACTCCTCAACCTGTCTGATATTCTCTGTGTGGGGGTAGGGGGTTACCCACTCTCTTGACAGGTTAGCCAAGGTCTTACACTTGGAGGGAGTTTCACTTCTGCCTCTATTTACCCACTGCAGACTTCTATTTTAGGGGGCAAACTCACCACACTGACTGAAGCCTGATGATGTCTTCTGTTTGGGTGAGGGGTTCCTGAGCCTCTCATCGAGCCAGCATGGTAGTACACTGCAGTCCAATGTTCCCAGTGGAAGGGCAGGTCCAGCAGATATGGTCCCAGGCAGCTGAGGCCTGTGGCAGACTTCCTAAATGTTCCTGGAAGAGGGGCAGGGTCAGCAGCGGCAGACCCCAGCACCTCAGGCCCTCTGCCACTGGTCAGCACAATGTTCCCTACGGGTGAAGGGTGGGCCTACCAGTCCTGAACAGCTCAGGCTCTCAGCTGCTGGTCCCAGAGATGTTCCCAGTCCAGAACAGCCCTGGCTCTCAGCACTTTTATTTTTTTGAATAGCAAAATTTATTGGAGAGAAGGAATGGGGAATAAGAATAGCTACTGACTGGGTTGCCTCTGACACTTTTAAATGCCTTACATATTTTAATTCCTTAAATCTTCATAACAAACTATGAGGAAGTTGCTAGTATTATTCTTATGCTCAATTAAAGAAATTGAGGTATAGGTAGATAATTTGTCCAGTGTAACAACGTAGCTAGGATCCAAACCAGTGCTGTGTTGATACTTGGCAATATGTGACAAACAATTCTCCTCTCACTTCCCCCTTCGCACAGGGCTTTTATTTGCAGTGTTTTGTGCTCCCACCACGGTCAATTTGCAGCTGCCAACAAACTGACACTGAGAGACCTTGGGGAGAGATGTGCACCATTTGCTCTCCAGAGCATCTTCCAGCAGCTTTTAGCTTACCACTGATGCAAACCTTCCCAGTGTGTTTCCAGAGGAGTACAGCAGCAACCAACATTGACAGTATTCCGAGGGCATTTCCATTACTATTAGCACCGAGAGGGGTCATCTGTCAATATAAGGTTGCCAACATTGCTATTATACTAAACTATTACCTAATGCAATGAAATAAGTGAGTGACTGCATCGCTACTGAAGTGACAAAAGTGTCATTTAATTCCAGTCAAGTAACGTAGGGCTTTAGTAAATAAATGATATTACAATTGGAAGTTCATTAGAAAGGTGATTGGGTTAGGATTCTGTCTTGTACCACATAAGAAAAAATTCCAGAGCAATTACATATCTTAACATTTTTTAGAATGCCTGAATATATTAGGACAAAATATGAGTTTATTTTTGTAGTCTTGATGTACAGACTTTCCTTAGCAAGCCACAAAATAAAAGACAATAAATACATGTATGAATATGCCACTGAACAGATACAAAAATGTGTACAATTTGTCATACAAACTTACACTATATATACATGTATGCATATTGTCATTGTGTATCTGCATGTGTGCATTCCTATATATTAATTTCAGTGATTTGTTTCATTGTTGTGTTTTTGGTATTTTTCAAAGAAAATGCCATTTAAAAATAAAGAATACAACTACTTATGATTTTGGACTAAGTGGATGACTTCCTGGATATTAGACATATTAGAGTTAAGTAAGGAAAAATGGAAAATACAAATACATCAAAGTGGCAAGGAAATTAGAAAAGTCTGTCAAGCTCTTTATTCTCCCCTCCTTATTGCTCAGTGGAAGACTCTAAGGTTTGTGTTGGACCCTTGAGAGTGAACACTGGTAACTCAACTTTCAGGAGATAGTGAATTTTAAAATTTTATACTCACTACTAACTTACAAAAAATAAGGAAAGTTTTACAGTTCAATATATTTATTCATGTAACAAATATTGGAATTTATGATACCTTATATTTGAGGCTATGTTATTGAATGAGCATTCTTGTGGAGTTCAAAATTTGGAAAATAATAAAAATCAAGTTACTTAATAAATTTTATAATACTAGAATTTGGAAAAGATAGCAAACAGTAAAATCTTTTTTAGATATTTCCCAAAACATCTATTAAATATTAGCTAACTAAATTTAACTGTGTTTTAGGAAGCAGTTATATACCATAGTCAACTAAGTTTCATCTTTTACATACAAAGATCATAAAACATTTTTAAAAGCATGTTATTAATACTATCCATGAATAATTCCAAGAAAACACAGACAGTGATCACATTTGTAGATGTCAAAAGTTCTTTGATGTTATTCAGTATCTTTTTATTCATTGAAATGAACACTAATTCCAGGTGCTTTTCCAGGTATTGAACATATCATACTGGGAAAAAATTGGCTCCTGCTCCTGGTGTTAAGTAGTGTACCTTACAGTCATGAAGGAAAGAATCACAACCAAGTAAAAGGAATGTGTTGAGAGAATTGGGATGTGAAGGGGAGAGATTGCAAGTGTTCTTCTCTCAGCCTTTGTGTTTAGGAAGGTTTGTTGGAGGAAGAATAGGAGTTAGCCAGTAACGAATCAAAAAGTGAGGGAGAAGAAACAGCATAGGTAACACCACAAGAAACTATAGAGTATGACTGAAGTGCAGAGGTAGAGTTGGCTGTGTCATTTTGGTCCTTATAAAGCACAGTAGAGGAATTTAGTTTTATTCTAACAGCAATGGAAAATTTTTTGAAAGACTTACGGGCATGACATACGTTTTGCATTTCAGAAAGTTCATTTGAGCAGCAGTGTGGGAATGAATTAAAGGGTCCCAGCACTGGTTACATATGGTTAAAAGTTTGTGAGACAGTGGAAGAGAAGGATAACAGCATGTATTAAGGATGCAGCAGCCAGAAAGGAAATACAAGGTAAGTTAAGACATATTTGGAAGGTAGAATTGCAAAGTCTTAATGTGGGTTGGATGAGGGGAGGGGAAAATAAGGGGGAGAATCAAGAGCTCATTAGCTGGGGATGGGAGAATTCACAAAGAGCACTTAGTGTTGTGTTATCACTCTGAAAGTGATAAAAGTTATTTATTTAAAGCTGACAGGAACTTTTTAAAAAATAAATTGCTTTTATATCTGCTACATAAAAACAAAATTATATATGCTAACAAATCAAGATAAGCTTTAAAAAATTCTGCATATGATTGAGAACATGTAGTTCTTGTCTTTCTTGTCACTTAACAGTTCCATCCATGTCACCACAATTAGGGGATTCCATTCTCTTCCTGGATAAATAGTATTCCAAAGTGCATATGCAATACGTTTTTAATCCATTCATCAGTTGTTTCCATTTCGGGGCTGTTGTGAATACTGCTGCAGTGAGAGTGCAGATGTCTTTTCAACACACTGATTTCATTTTCTTTGGATATATACCAAGGAGTGGGAGATCATATGGTAATACTATTTTTACATTTTTAAGGAACATACAAAATGGCTGTATTAATTTTCATTCCCACAAACAGTGAAGGCACATTTATTCTTAGAATAAAATACTGAAGCCATCCTATGGCAATCTATAACAAGATAATGATACTCCTTATGAATATCATATTAAATGTTACCTTTCAAGAGATGAATGAATAATAACTTAGGAAAATAAATAAAAATAAGTTTTGGGAACCAGATGACAATGTTAATTATTTGAAAATGATATGGTTAGGTACTTAGAAAAACTAAGTAACTTAAGGGGAAATCAATTAGGGAAAATTAGTAACAGGTCTCCCTTCACACTATGATATAAATTTTATGAAATTCAATAGTTTTGCATTGTATCAGGAAAAGCAAAGCATAAAATAAAATTAAAATTTTTCTTTTCAAACTACAAACATGAAATACTTAAGATTAGATGTAAAAGTTAGTCAATATTGATATAGGAGAAAGCATAAAACTTTTCTAAATAGATTTATACCAAATTCTTGAACATAGAAACATTAATAGAAATAAATTGTCAAACTGAGTTAGAAGCTTGATTTTAAAGTTAAACTAGATAGTGTAAGAGTAGTCAAGAAAATTTTGAAATTTTAACAAAGAAGAATTATGAATCAGGAGAAAGGTCAAAGCAATGATGAGATGATAATGTTTTAGAGAATATTTGAATAGTCACTAACTCAAGAAGGGGAGGAAGCTAGACCTAGGTAAAAAAAATGAACTCCAGAAACGGTAGACAGCAGGATAAGGATGAAAACAAGTTTTGGAAGATGCCTTTGTCCTGAATTGTGGGTCCTGTGGATCTCGTGCAAAGGCAGCCAATTATTTAGACACCCCAGTCTGAAGACATTAGGATTATTTTCTTGGGAAATTAAGAAGGTGCCCCAATGACAGTAAAATTTAGACCGTCTTCATGCTCAGTGGCTCTAAAATGGAACTAACAACTTAGAAGTTCATCTTCCCTCTTTCTTGAGAAATGTTGGAGTCAGCTTTTTGAAACTTTTCTCTTAGATGTGCCTGTTGCACCGAGTGTAACTAGAAATAGTGAAAGTCTCAAGTTAAAATAGGCAAAATCAACAGAAAACAAATGCAATCCTCAAAAAGATGAAGACAAAATATTTTAATCCCTATAATTTGTATACAAAGAAGAATAAGAGCAGAAGTTGTATCTACAAAATAAAACCAGGATAATATATAAAAGAAACAGATCAAGAAAGTACTTTGAGATGTTAAAAAGTGAGAACCAGACAAATAATAAGCAATGAAAAATACTATCAGTATACAAGAAAGTGTTACAAAAGATCACACACACAAATGGATTAAATGATATAAAAATAATTTTTGAGGATCAATCTGGGACAGAGTGAGCCACTGAGTTCATGAGTTCAACAAAATGAGAGAGAGGAGAGAGAGAGAAAGAGAGAGAGAGAGACAGAGAGAGAGAGAGAAAATTGGAAGAAATAAACTAGCAAAGAATCTATGAAAGAAAAATTTCCAGTACCAAAGACCTAATTTTCTAGATTAAAAGGGCCAGCTGTTCTGGTAGTCAGCAGTGATTGAAGATTCCATCCACTAGTGACCACCTGTCCTCCATTACTTTGGAGCACAACTATCATTTGGGAGTTAAAGAGCCCAATTTTGTAATTGCCTTGTGGACAGCTGCTGCCATGAAGCTCTGAGAAATGCTGGTGCCCATCTCAGTGATAGGTTCATAATGGCCTAAGTGGATGACATATTCTCATTAGTACATACACTATTGGGTGGTCTTTTAGTCTTTCTTAATATAGCTACTCCAACCTGCGACTTCCCTCAGCCTCAGTATTCCTTATTCTGTTACCCATGAGGATAACTCAGATATTTCAGTATCAGTGGATACTGGGCTTCCTCTTTCCACGTGTCTGATAGCTGAACCAGCATCGATTTTACTATATTTCTTGTGGTCCTTGCCAGGATGATAAAACACGTACTCCAGAAAATTTCCTTGGAGCCAGTGAATTGTTGGAACAGTAATCTTCTCCACCAGGACAGTTTCTTAACCATCACCTTTGAAATATTTATCAACTGAGATATGACCTCATTCCAGGGATTATCTATAACTATTCATGTTCCACTTACAAGTAGTACTTGTCCTCTATGCCTAGCTGGCAGTGAGTGGAGTGTTTACTTGGGCCACTCTCAGTGCAACTTGTATTATTCCTTTAAGAAGGAGATACCAAGCTAGCATAAGACATGCAATGATTTTATTGACAGAACACCTATACCTGATAATGGGGAGGATTCAGAGGAGGCTAGCAGAGCCATCACATCATGATACACATATGTTTGAAAGAAGAAAGAGAAATGAGGAAGAAAGCTATTTGACTGAAGAACACTTCTAGGTCAGTTTTCTAAGGCTGATGAGGAGCCTCAAGCCAAAGTTACCTGTCTTGAGGGCTGGGACTGCCCTAGACTCAGAGCAGCCCAGGAAAGTATGGCTTTGGTGTGATAGCAGTTCTAGATTCAGAGCCAAACACTAAAGCTGTCAGTCTGTAGGGAGCCATTGAAACTGGAGATTGATCACACATGGGAGGCTAAAGCAAGTCCAGCCCTGAAAACACAGAGAACCCCAAATAAGCTGTATAAACAAGCTGTTCCAGCTCCAAGAAGGCAAGGGCCCCAGGCCAGCCAGGCAAACAAGTTTCTAGGCTGCAGGGTTGAAACTGACATTATCCTCCTGAGGCTATAAATAAAGGCGCTACAGTGGTTGAGCAGCTCTTTTTATCCAGAGAGAGGATGTTCCCTGACTTCAGGTTTCATCTCTTTATTTTCTCATCCTCTCACCGTCCTTCCCTGCAAGAACATCTGGAGCTTCAGCCGGTCACTACATCAGTCAATTCTGTTTTTGACAAGAAATCTCAGAGTCTCTTTTTTATAGCTGTAACATTGAGCAACAGTAGATGTGTGTGTGTGTGTGTGTGTGTGTGTGTGTGTGTGTGTGTGTTGAGGAGGGCTTCTGAGAAGGATCAGAAGAGGAGAACACTAAAAGTAAGAGATCATGGATATTTCAAGAAATAAAAAGAGGGAAAAGTACTCATCAGCCAACATAGTAGCAATAGTGTTTAGGAATGGGATAAAAAGTGATTTGGTGAATCATAGACTATGTGCAAAGTTTGGGAGTAAGAGTGAGCCTGGAACTGTAAAAAACTACACGATTGGAGGTTAAAATGCAAAAAACTTTGAAGAGGTCTAGAATTGGGCTAGAGAGATAAACTGGGTTGTTTTTTAAATAACCTTTTAAAATCCAGCAAGGCCTTTGGGCTTTCTCCTAAAATTTTAGATGGTGGTTATAAAGTAAATTATGGAAAGGGATATTGTGATCAAGTTTGTTTTTGAAGGATCACTCTGTCTGTAACATAAAAAATGGATTGAAGAAGAGCATGTGAAACTATTGGAGAAATTCAAGTAGAAAGTCATGATGACTGGGGTAGAACAGAGGCAACAGGATTAGAGTGCTGAGATTGATTCAATGAAAAAATAGGATACACTACCTATGAACAAGATGGGTAGTGTCTTATTTACTTTTTACTTGTTATTGAGACAAAATACCTAACACCCAAAGTTAGGGAAGGAAAGGTTTATTTCTTAAGGTTCTTGGAAGTTTCAGTCCATACTCAGTTGGTTCCAAGGCAGTATAGCATGGCAGGGCTGCAGTTCATGGCGGCTGTCAACATCAAAAGCAAAAGCAAAAGAGAAAGACACATCTTCTCCCTGGCATTATATCATATCCTGGCTCCATCCCTATGCAGGTGTGGCACTCACACCACCAGTCTGAGCACTAGACAATGAACCAATCACAAATTCTACATTTGGTTGCATGCATAATTGCATGAGGCTTGGGGGCCACTGACATAAACCATGACAGGTAAGATGTAGATCATACAGGAAAGGAATGAATTACTTACTGATGAAGGCAGTGTTTTGTGCTTGAGATTTGAGTAGATGGTGTTTTCAGTTGCTCACAAAATACAGGACAGGCAAATTTGAGAATAGATAATGTTTTTGAAGACACATGGAGTATTATCAGTACAGAAGTGTATTAGTAGTTATTTAAATACATGGCACTGAGCTTGAGCATGAGCTCTAATATGAACAAACAGGAATGGCCATTGTATCCACAGAAATATATTGATTGCTTAGAGACAAGTCATCAAGAAAAGATTAGAAAGGGAATTCAGAATAAAACAGTTAATTTATGGTTGCATAATATTCTCTTGTAGATTTGTTCTTTATGTTACTACTGCCTCACTGTCAGACCTTGTTTTTTGTTCATAATTTTAATTCTTACAAATAGTCTTGCAATGAATGGTTTTGCACCTACATTTTTCTCTAAATTTCAGGTTATTTTCTTAGGACACCTACTGAGAAGTGGAATTACGGAGATTTTACTCCATTTTGAAGTGGTGAAATGTTGTGAAAATTAGTTGATTCTTACGAAGATTTTTGTGAACAAAGTAAGAGTGTAGCATGGTTGAGAAAAGAGCCAGGGCGATCAGCTTTTTCTAAGGGAAAATATAGTTGGGAAGTTTCCTATGGAAAGAACCTCTTAAGATCCCTCAGATATTAGAAGTCCTTTGAGGTGTATTTGGGATCATTGGACTGAAACAAACTTTACAGATGCGTTGACTGGAAACTTGAGAAAAGGAAATAGTTCTCTCTCAAAGTTTTCCAAGGAAGGGAAAGGGTGGGGCTGAGCATGAGATCATAAACATGGATTTTGTCTTGGTAATAGCCATCTTTTCCTTGCTCCCATCTCAGCCACACTTTGGCTAAAGCTGTTTTGCTATTTCTTTATCACTGTGTCCCTTTGAGGCAGCAGGGGAAAACAGATGAGCTTCAGAGTCACAAAGATCTGAAGGTATGACTCAGTTCCTTTGCTTATTTGACAGTGTTCCAATTATTTATTGCTGCAAACAAATCACCTTATGAAACTGCAATCTGAGCAGGATTTGGCAGGGACAGCTTGTTTCTGCTCCACTAAGCATCCACTGGCATGGCTCAGAGGCTGGAGCCTAGAGTCAAATGAAGCGGCATGTCTTAACCTCCGCGCTGTGGACATTATGGGTTGGATATTCTTTGCTGTGGAGGGCTATATACTGTAGAACGCTTGGCACTGTCCAGACCTCTGCCTGTAGAAGCTAGTAGCACTTTCTCTCTTCTTGGAACAGTCAAAAATATCTCCAGAATTGCTAAATGCACCCTCTTGCCTGGGAAGTGAGGGACAAAATTTCCCACAGTTGAGAGATGACCTGAAGACTTGTTCCCTCACACATGTGATAGTTAATGCTGGCTGTGTACAGGATCTGTGTGAGACTAATGTGTGTCCTTCCATATGGTTTCTCCAAAATGATGTTCTTCTCACAACATGCTGACTGAGCTCCATCTGTGAGTCTCAAGGCTGGGGCAGGAAAAGTCATTGTTTTTATGATACAGCTTTACATACAGCTCAACTTCTGACACATCTGTTCATCAAAGCAAGCACAAAAACCACTTATAATTTCAATAGGAAAGAAATAGACTCCACCTTTGGATACAGCATGTAGGACCATGAATAGTGCCCTATTTATTTCTCAGAAATACAATCTATCCCAAATGGGAGAAGGAAACACCTGAACTAAAAAGTGGATGAGATATTATTTTGTAGGTTTGTTGAGAAAATTATAAGAATTTTCCTTTTGAAAGTCTCTGTAATTCAGACCTTGTAAATCATGTATGTGCAGTTGCTAATTATGTATTTATAATTCTATACTCTTTCTAACCCTACATGTATTGTTTGTTGGTCACTTAATTAAACATTTCCCTAAACAGTCCTGGGGTTTCCTCCAAAAGGCTCAAAAAGGAACCATGGTATTGCTTCTGAATTGCAGTTCACAAGAGAATGAATGGTGATTAAAAATGTGGTACCTAAGCTCAATTATTTCCTCATTATAAACCTTGTGGAAAGGTTTAAAACTAAAAGAAAGGTATAAGAATAATAGAAAGATCTTAACAATTCACATTATTTTAAAGTATGAGGTACCCAAGGAAATGTAACAACAATGATTTTAAAAAAAGGTGACAGTGCTAGCTTTGGCCTCTATCCATGCAATTGTTCACACAGTTCAGAATGTATCTTGTTCCGAAAACAGCATAAGGCTTTCTTGGGGATGCTCAATCTTTATCAGGTGTTTCTTTGACAAAAAGCAGCTCTGACTGAGC
The DNA here is from genome assembly GCA_004027295.1 of Dolichotis patagonum. Taxonomy (NCBI): domain Eukaryota; kingdom Metazoa; phylum Chordata; class Mammalia; order Rodentia; family Caviidae; genus Dolichotis; species Dolichotis patagonum. Next base: position 79,348 of record PVJX010005821.1, read on the forward strand.
AACTTCATTGCCTTCTGGGAAAAGATGTTCTGTAGCATTGCCCTCACCAAACTGCAGGATGCTTTCTGGAATAGCAAGCAGTTACTGACTGAGTTCACGTGCTGTCGTTAGGATGAAAATAAGCCATCTGTCTGCCACCTCACTTCACCTTACTGTATTATAGTCAGATTCTGCGACAATTCAAGATGGCAGAAACATTTCTCATTAATTTGTTAATTTAAGATCAAGTCACTTAGATTAAGGTACATACAAGGGGAAAATTTGACAAAATAAAACAAAGCCTTTGCAATTTGTAGACTTCCTGGCAGTGGGAAACGTTAGCAGTAGAGGTCAAGAATGATAGGATTGTTTCAACAAGATTCTTCAATTCATGAAGATTCTTAACCTTCCACCAAGAAATGCAATTCCAAATCTAGCCTAGAAATTTATTCCAAATTTAAGAAATTAAAACCTCTTCTCTAAAGAGCTATATAATAAAATATTAATATAACAAGGTAAAGGTTAAACATTATGGATATTAAGATGCAAAGTGACCACTTATTGATAGAACATAAATCATTAAAATATTGTTTATTAAAAGGATTGAGTATAATGTTGAGTGTGTTTACCATTATATGTGTACTATAATTGGTTAAACATTTTAAAAGTTACCAAAAACACAGATAAATACTCATATGAAAATTCAAGATGTATGCAGTTTAATTATTGAAATGATAAAAAACTCAAATAATTCCTTTTACAGACTTTCTGACTCTCTTTAATCTTACTCTTGTTTCTAGATGCAATCATTGTTAATACTATGATACATTTCTCTTCTCACATTCCATATGACAAGTACATTTCCATGTGTCATTTTTTCATAATAAGATTGTATTAAATCTATTATTTGCCAACATGCTTGTATTATGTAATGACACATTTTAGAAATCTTTCTTAACTGACCATGCTATTGTTAACATTGTTTCATATTTTTAAACATCTATTGGATTTCCCATTATAAATATGTTTTAATTTATCTAGCCATTCTTCTGCTGATGTAGATTAGGATGGTTTCTATCCTTTTAACTTCATAAAGAATGATTTAATATGTATTGTTTCACATATGTCTTTTTGCAACTGGGTGAATATTTCTGTAGAATGATGGCTAAAGCAGAATTTTAATGAATTTCCCTACCAATCTTTTCCCATCATATATTCCAAAAAATGGAAGATAGCACTGCTTATAACCAAAAAGAAATATTTTCAATCTCTTGAAATTTTTGCCAACAAATGATGTTTCATCATTTTAATTTTAATTTTAATTTACTTGGTAACCAGTGAGGGTATGCTTATTGGTCACTTATTTTTTCTTCTACGGACTGCTCATTTATATCTGTTATGGCCATTATTATCTCAGTAAGGAAAGCAAAAAATGGAAAGTAACACACGAATGCATTAATAGAAGATGTTTTAAGGAATAAACTTATGGTTAATTTTTTCTTAGATAAGTTTGAAATTTTACTGCGGTTCCATTAAACAAGTTTTTAGATAGCCATAAGTATCCCTGTGGCTATTAGTTACTTCTATTTTCCCACAAGCCTCTTGGGGACTGTTTGCTGAAAAGAAACCTAGACTCCTAAGCTGCCATGGAAAGTTGTAGCCATTCAGCTACTGTTGGAAGCTGTGTGCTTCTTTGAAAGCTTGAAAAAGCATGACTGAGAGTTGGTTGTGAGCCTGCTGCTATGATAGATCCTAGATTCTGTGGGTTATCTCCACTGGAAATTTTGCATCAGCATCCTCTGTCTATTCTTTTGAGTGGTAAAATTATAAGTAGATCACACAAGAAACTGCTTAAAGAATCAGAGTGATAAAAAATGAATGGCCTTCCTATAAGGAACATATTTCATGGAGAAAAATGATACATTATTTCACAGAATGGTTATTTGTCCCCTATCTATACATCCTTAAGAATTGCATCTGTTTGGTGCTTCTGAATAAATTCTGATACTAGAGAAAACGTGAAGGAATGAGAACTTGACAGTGTGCCCTGTTCATACCACAGTAACTTTAAGACCGTGCACTAATTTCAATTCCTTAATTATTCACTTTGCACAGACAGGGGCCAGGAGAAGGCTCCAAAGCAGCTCTAGAGATGTGTGACATAGACTGGAGTTGGGAGAGGTCTGGAGCTTGGTTATGAAACTATTGCAGCAATTGATATGAGATGAAAAGCAACAAGACTCAAAAGCGGAACTATCTGAAGACAGTGTCTAAGATTCAATACCTGGGGTTGGGCTTTGGATTTAGACAAACTTAGACCGAAATATTGACTGGCTCTTTTTAGTGGTAGGAATCTGAGCAAGTAATTTTCTCCTTTAGTTTCTTTCTATTCAACTTAAAAGGAAGACAGTAACACAATTGCCTATGAGAGGTACTCATGAGAATTAAATGAGACCATTTAAGCGAAGAACTTTGAACACCATATAGCATAGAAAAATTGCTCAGTAATTAGTGACTTTTATTTTATTTTTTAAAATGTAATAAGGTCAGATCAAGTAGTAAGAATCCAACCATGGAAAGTAGAGTTTCAACTTAGACTTTTGGCCTGAAGGTCCTAAGGAAAGACCTCTGGTGCTATCTTATTTTTCCTTCCCTACCTGTTCCTTGAATCCACTTTTTCTCCCAATTCCTCAAGAATTTAAAACTAGAAATACTTATGAGATTTGATAAGAGTATATAAGACTTTATGGTAAGCATGAGGCCCCATCTCATAGCTTCGAAGTCTTTAAAAGTTTTAAATCATCAGTTGGAATGGTGTTATCCTGTTTTGTTTGACTATATCATACGTGATGATATGAACAGCTGTTTTGAAGAAAACATTATGACAGCTATTGCTGATTTAATATTATCCTTCTTAGAAGTCCTACCATGCTTTTTTT